>JABCPU010000103.1:0-185313 GCA_016800925.1 Suillus spraguei
GTTAGCTTTCCGTCTGTACCAACAACACTAGGAGATCCGAAACTTTCGGGGTAGAGGATGCTGTGGGACAGACGGAAAGCTAACCACCCAGGAGCGTCAGAGGCGTTTTGACAAAAAAGCTCTGTATGTTCTGTGGCGGACCTGGTCACACTGCCCGGAATGCACCAAATCCACTTCGCGCGCTGCCAAAGGCGCGCTGTGCTCACTCCGGAAACGGAACCGGAAGCCTCGATGAGGCAAAAAATTAGTCCGCGACCCTCCTGACTCCGTACGGGATGAGGGTCGCATTGGCCCAACCCGTGCAATGGAACTAACGACTCAACGCTGTAACTCTTCCTGATCCGAACTCTCTGTGTCCATATGTCTCTCTTCCATCTTTCTCCAATATATCTGACTTTCCGGCCCTCATAGACTGTGGTTCCTCCCACTGCTTCATAGACACTGATTTCGTCCGAGAAACATAAAATTCCTACCTATCAGATTCCTCCGCTTCCACTCCGTTTATTTGATGGTACATGCAATAACAATATTGTCGAAGCCATAAACTTATCCGTCCGATTCTCCTCCGGTGTAATCACTTCCGACACGTTCTACGTCACCCCTTTGGATTCCTCATGTTATATCGTTCTCGGATATAGCTGGCTCACCCGACACAATCCGTTGATTGACTGGGTATTGGGCAGCATCGAGTTCCGAACTACTGAACAGGAGTGCCATTAACCCCATCCGCATCACGCTGCCTCCGGACACACCGACCATGGCAGGAAAATCCAATCCGACACCTCTGTTACCTTCGGGTATTCCACCCAAGGAAGATTCCTCCCCTCCAAAATCTCCGTCGCATCAGAGCACCCATCCGTGGCGGAGACTCCGCCTCTGACCAAATCCGAACCCTCCGCTGGTACCCAGTCCCTAACATATCGTTGATAAACGCAGTGGCCTTTTGCCGTGCCTGCAAGTTAGAAGGATCTACTCAGTTCAGCATCTACCTCCGTCCCTCGAAGTAAACCTTCGATCCGCATCCGTATCATCCGATCCTCCAGACCTCTCCAGAATCCCTTCCGATACCACGAATTTGCGGATGTCTTCGACAAAGGCAAAGCCGGACAACTTCCCCCACATCGACCCTACGATCTCAAGATTGAGTTGGAAGAAGGGGCTAGTCCGCCTCTCGGAACCATATACTCTCTTTCTCCGGTAGAGCTTGAGGCCCTCGGAAGTTCCTTGACGAAAACATCTCGTCCGGACTCTCCGCTCCTCATCTTCTCCCCACGGAGCCCCCGTCCTATTTGTCAAAAAGAAGGATGGATCCCTCCGCCTTTGTGTGGATTTCCGCGGCCTTAACCACATCACCAAGAAAGACCGATATCCGTTACCCCTCATTGCCGACCTTCTAGACTCCCCGAGCCGCGCTAAAGTTTATACCAAAATTGATCTCCGATCTGCATATCACCTCGTCCGGATAACAGAAGGAGACGAGTGGAAGACTTCCTTCCGTACGCGCTATGGCTCCTATGAATGGTT
The DNA here is from genome assembly GCA_016800925.1 of Suillus spraguei. Classification (NCBI taxonomy): domain Eukaryota; kingdom Fungi; phylum Basidiomycota; class Agaricomycetes; order Boletales; family Suillaceae; genus Suillus; species Suillus spraguei. The sequence goes on from JABCPU010000103.1 coordinate 1,525, forward strand.
GGTGATGCCGGAAGGCCTCACGAATGCTCCGGCAGCTTTCCAGCGCTTTGTCAATAGCGTGTTTGCCGATATGCTGGACGTATGTGTTGTTGTATATCTGGATGACATCCTTATCTATTCCCAAGACCTTGCAAGTCATAAGGAACATGTCCGAGAAGTTTTACGACGTCTCCGTAAACACCGACTATATGCCAAACCCGAGAAATGCGAATTCCACTCCTCCTCCGTCGAGTATCTTGGTTACCTCCTATCTCCGGATGGCTTGACAATGTCGTCCGAGAAAATCCAGTCTATCATAGACTGGCCAGAACCTCGGAAAGTCAAGGACATCCAATCTTTCCTCGGATTCGCTAATTTCTATCGTCGCTTCATCTTCAACTACTCGGATATCGTGGTTCCCCTTACTCGACTCACTCGCAAGGGCGTCACTTGGGACTTTTCCGAGGAATGCCGGAAATCATTTAACGCACTCAAGAAAGCCTTCACGTCCGCTCCGGTGCTTACGCATTGGATTCCGAATGTTCCTATAGTTGTGGAAACTGATGCCTCGGATTATGCTATCGCTGGAATACTATCCATTGTGTGCCCAGACTCGGAACTTCGTCCGGTGGCATTTTACTCCCGGACACTGTCCGGTGCAGAACTCAACTATGACGTCCATGATAAGGAACTACTAGCCATCTATGCTGCGTTCCGAACCTGGCGCCATTACCTAGAAGGCTCGTCCGAGCCTATAGATGTGTCACGGACCACAAGAACCTTGAGTATTTCTCTACCACCAAACTGCTATCCCGTCGTCAGGCCCGCTGGTCCGAGTTCCTTCATCAGTTCAACCTCGTTATCCGTTACCGTCCTGGAAAACTCGGAGTCAAGCCAGATTCCCTCACTAGACGATGGGACGTCTACCCTAAAGAGGGGGATAAGGACACGCTCAGATTAACCCTCACAACCCCGCCCAATATTTGCTTCGGAACAATTAGCTTCGTCCCTACGAGCTTCCATTTTAGCAAACTCCGGTCCTAAGAGCAGCTGTTCTTATGGACACCGAACACCTCCGGAAAGACATTCTGATAGCACTCCCTAATGACCCCATTGCACAAACACATTTTCCGGTTCCCTCAGATCCGAGATGGGCAATAGACAATGGTGGATTCCTTTGTTGTGACAACCGCATCTACGTTCCGGATACCAATGATCTACGACTTCGCATCCTCCGGAATTGCCATGACCACCCCTATCCGGACATTTCGGACAGAATCGCACTCTCGAGCTCATCCGACGCAACTATACCTGGCCCGGAGTACGGGCCTTTGTCAAAGAGTATGTCAGATCCTGCACATCCTGCGCCCGAGCCAAAGTTCCGAGACATAAGCCCTACGGTTTACTCAAGCAACTTCCCGTCCCAGAAAAACCATGGAATTCCATCTCTATGGATTTCATTGAACAACTTCCAGACTCATCCGCTTTACAGCCATCCTCGTCATCATAGATCGTTTATCCAAGCAAGCCATATTCGTCCCGACCCATGACACCATCACTTCTCCTGATCTCGCCCGCCTATTTCTCCTCCATGTCTTCTCTAAGCATGGAGTCCCGTCCCATGTAACCTCGGATCGAGGAACAGAGTTCGTATCCCACTTCTTCCGTTCCCTAGGAAAGGCATTGGACATGGTCCTACACTTCACATCCGGATATCATCCCGAAGGGGACGGACAAACAGAACGTGCCAACCAAACGCTGGAACAGTACCTCCGGATCTACTGCAACTATCAGCAGGACAACTGGTCCGAGCTGCTGCCCCTCGCAGAGTTTGCATACAATAACGCTCTGAGTGCCACTACCGGAGTTTCACCTTTCTTCGCCAATAAAGGTTATCATCCGAACATTTCCATCCATCCGGAACGTGACCTATCCTCCATCCGTGCCCAGGAATATGCCCTAGACCTTAACAAACTTCACCAGTTCCTCCGAGATGAGATGTCCGAAGCTCAGAAACGCTATCAAGGACCCGCGGACGCTAAAAGACAGCCTGCTCCAGACTTCTGGATTGGAGAACAAGTCTTCATCAAAGCCAAGTACTTCCGCTCCACCCGTCCGTCGAAGAAACTTTCGGAAAAGAATTTGGGACCATTCGAAATTATATCCCGCCCAGGTACTCATTCTTTCGCCATCCGACTTCCGGATTCTATGCGTTCCGTACATCCTGTTTTCCATGTCTCGCAGTTAGAGCCAGCAGTTCCGAACACCATTCCCAATCGCATCCAGCCTCCTCCGCCACCAGTCGAAGTCGACGGAGAACCAGAGTACGAGATATCCGAAATCCTGGACTCTAAACTGGACCGTCGTAGGCACCACTGTCAACTTCTATACCTCGTCCGTTGGTCCGGATACGAGGGAACGGACGAAGAAACTTCCTGGCTGCTGGCCACAGAACTCGGAAATGCATCAGATCTCGTAGCAGATTTCCACTCAGCATATCCGGACAAGCCTGGTCCCATTGCTTGAAAAGTACATAACGAAATATAAGTACAGTGAGGGCAGTAGCGGAAATCCGGATCCGGACTAAGCACCAGTCTCCATTTCACCTCCGGCACCCCCAGTCTCCTCCCCAGTCCCATCCGCCATCTCTTCCCCAGTTCCATCCGCCATCTCCCCTCCATTCTCATCCGCCACCTCTTCCCCAATCTCCTCACCAGCGCCATCCTTGTCGGATCCGGCAGAAACGGAAAGCCTAAATCTGGTCCGGATTTCCTCGATGAGCAGGGCCTGGAATTCCCTCTGTTGCTGGAGGAAGGCCTCCATGGTGGAGCTCATCCGCTCCATGGCAATCCGACTCCCTTCCGCCGCCGCAATACCATCTTGGAGAAGTCCGTTGGTCCGCACCAACTCAGCAATGATGCCATTAGCAGCGGCCACCCAAGCCTGATCATCGTACTCCACAAAATCCTCATCCGTACCTTCGATAGTGACTGGATTAGAGAAGACATCCGCGTCCGCCACATCCGGAGTAGGACTCCTCTGACGGCGCTTGCCTTTGCCCTTCGGAGACGGAGTACCAGCAGGACGCTGCCTCTTCCGGCCCTTAGGCCCCTTAACGAATCCGGGCCTTCCAGGACAAGTGGCCTTGTCCTTCCGGCAGACGTCACAGGACTTAATCTACGAAACGTCGAAATCAGCGGATCCGAAGTGTTTCGGACGACTCACCATGGCATTCTTCTCAGCATCATCCCACTGACACATCCGGCCCTTAGTGACGCAACGAGAGCAGTACCCATCCTTTGCCCCAGACGCAGGAGCAGCCTTGGCCTTTACCAACCCATTAATATCCGGATCCGGAAGAGTCCACAGCACTCACCCGAGCCTCAATCAGTGCTCTCCGCCTCTTCTCCTCCATCTCCCTCCGGATCTCCGCCAACTCAATCTGCTTCAACTCCTCCTGCCTTTTCCGCTCCTCCGCCTCTTTCCGCTTCTGTTCCGCCTCGGCTTCCGCTGCAGCCTTGGCAGCCGCCAGTTGCTGCTCCAGATCCGCCACAAGGTCAGCAGCAGATTTAGGGGCATCAAATTTCTTTCCAGACATGTTAGGAGACAAGCTTTGTTAACAAGGATATGAAGTGGGGGTAGGAATCATTTCGGACGTCTGACGTCCGTATATCTGTTGGATTACAGACTCAGCACTACAACCATCAAACTTCCCCATCGTCTCGCATTAATCTTGTCCGATCCGGATCGACGCTTCTTGTGCCTCAGGGGTTCGGCCCTAAGGGGGGGATACTGTCATATACCATACTTCTAATCTCAGATCCGATCATATCCGTCCAGATCCGATCGTTTCCATATCCGTCCGGTCCACAGATCCTGTCCGGACCACCCTCCCGAATGTACTCACTTCTCGCACCTTAACTCCCTGGTGAACATCTGCGTCTATCTCCTTTCGTCATTTCTCCTACTACCGGTACTCCGGCTGTTTATATTTCCGTCCTGTGTTACTGATCCGTTTCCTGTGTTCATTTCCGATTCATGCTTACTGATCCGCTGTGCAATAACTAATAGACTTCCGTTACACTTCGTACATAGCCCTCGGTCCCGGACTTGCTAATTATCCGTCTTAGAAACTTACTGTATATAAACCACTTGTAGATCTCAGTAGAACCTTAGTTCGAATATCATCTTAGATTCTACTCATTCTGCCTCCTCCGGACTTAAGCCACTCTCCGCTTTAAGTCACCTTCCGAGACTTAGGATTGACTCCTATAGTCTATACCTCCGACTCTATCTTCGGATAGTCCATCTCCGTTAGTTTCTAGTTAGGAACTCGTTCCGAAACTAGCCTTAATCTCTGTCCTCTCCTTACGTTCCGAATTACCTTCGGACGTGTTATATCCGACACCTTCGGACACCCGGATCCGTCGCGCAACCCCTTCCGGGTCTTCGGACGAATAACTCCTCCCTGAAATAAGGGGCATTACTCGAGAAAGGGGCACAGTGTACGAACTGAGGCCAAAGCCCTTCGGATCTCTCTACCCTTGAGTACAGTCTTAACATGAAGTTTCCATAGCTGGAAATTCTCTGGGCCTGTAAGGACTGGGGTTGCAAGGGTGTCACTGGTGGAGGACATCATGTCTGAGAGGTGCGCGACCTTGTGAGTCATTTCTGCTAGGTTGCTGGCTAGTTGGCATAACCAGGGCTCATAACCTGACAAAACTAAGTAAAAGTGGTGTATACCGCACTCAGCTGCTATCCAAAGGAAGGATGAGAGAATGACTGAGGGAAAATTACATGACAAGGGTCCATTATATGATAAGAATGAGCTCGCTAAGACACCATGAGGCTCACTTGAGAAATCCCTAACCTCTCCACTATTACATGTGCACCCGAGCGCCTCTGAAGCATATGTACATGATGATGTGCAACAAAATGCAATGAAACACAATGAAGTGCGGTCAAATGCGAAAGGCACAGGAAAGGTGCAGTGAGGTGCACACTTCACCAAAGTGCGAACTCATCTGGTTTTGTCAATTGTTTGGTAGCTGCCTTAAATGGTAATGAGACACTTGTGGAAAACAGGACTTTCACAGTCAGCATGACTTTGTTTGTCACACCAGCAAAGGATGAGACATTATTAGGATGCAGCTGAGGCCGCCTTTGCACACCTTTTTGGCTTTGCACACCTTTTTGTTTTTTGCCTTCACTCTCCTTTTTGGCTTCCTGTGCCAAAGGCACAATGGGAAGTGGGCTTGTGTACAAGTCTTGCATGACACATGCATACTTGGGGCCATCACACTTGATTGTGTGAAACTTTCTTAATAAGGTAATGTTACCCGTTGTGACATTTGGGCAGTTTCGGTGATGCTAACCGTGGGAATTGAGAATTCGCCCTTGCTCAAATACACTCCCATTGTTGATTATCAGTAAAATTGTAATACCCCAGCCATATATGTTGTATCATTTATCACTATTCTAGCCGTTATAAAATGTAATTTTCGAGGTGTTTGGTGTACAGGAGGACAGTTGACAGTAGGTGTGTCAAGGAGTGCTCTTACACTGTATGTCATGTCCTACACGTTTTTCTTTTCTTTCAACCAGTTTACTGATAATTGCTCGACTTCCAGTGAACTAGTAATTAGTAAGCATCGGACATTGAGAATATGTGCCGCTTCGCGGCAAGTCAAAGTGTAACTAAACGTCCACCGTGACACAGCAGGTACTGTCGATTTGAAAGTCATAATCGTTGGCAAGTTACAGGACATGGTACGTTGGACCACAAAACACCTTCTGATACTATTCAGTATTGTACTAGGCAACTGCAGGCTCTCAGCAACAGATTGTGGGGCTGCTGGAACGTGGTATTGGCATATGGCCAACGCAACTGCCCTGCTACGCTGAAGCGGTCATGCTGTGAGTATATATATCCAGTCCTGTGATAGTACTCAATTTGAATAACATGCTTAGTGTGGATGATGAAATTGAAGATACCCTGGTCCCTATGAAGGAGATCAATTACTCTTCGTCAGTCGCCTTTGTTCCCGCCAACGTTAATTTAACGCCATCTACAGGCCCCCATGATCAGAGATTGGCAGGAACTTGTCCACCCATTGGGCGGTACATATTACTATAACAACAGAAAGGTGGCTCTTGCAATATAAATGATATAATCACTCAATGGACATTAGAATGCTTATACTTCGATGAACATTGGTCATTACCAAGATCTACAGAGGCTCGATGATTTCATCGATGCATCGCGATCCGCTGCGAAAGAGGATGGGTGGGTGCTGGTAGTGTACCCGACCATTTTCATGGGAGAGGAGAGGTTTCAATACTACTATGTCGTCCCAGACCACCAGATCATCGCTTGGTTAGAGGATATGGATGGTCACATCCTTTTTGGAGAATGTATCAACCCAAGTAAATGGCGTCATAAGAGTATGTTGTATTCATATTACCTTTTCATTCGCTCATTATGCAGGACTTGAACTGGAGGCCCAATATTGGTGAGTGATTGACCTACGATCTCATTCTATCAAAACGACTTACTGGATGGTTGCTCACCAATTCACAGGAAACATTTTGAATTCTTTCCACACAATTTTTGAATGGATACCTCACAAGTGAGACGTATAAGAAGAGAAATCGGCTGCTATCTTGGAGGTAAACCCCGTGATATGTAGCCACAGTCAGAAAAACTGATCCAAAAACAGAAGCAACAACTTTGAGTCAATCCACTGCTGCTTCAATTGTTACGAACTGGGGTGGCGTCACCAGCGACAGTGAAAAGACACAGCGGTCTGCTGGGAGTTCTTACAATGTCAAGAAGAGGACAAGGTGAAAGTACAAGGAACGTGTTCCGAGTACGATCAAGGGTTCAGCCTCAAGGACAAGTCCGAGAGGTATCCGCGAGAATAGAGACTAAGACTAAGGAGTGCTTAGACTTAGAGGCGATTCAAGATGGCTTAGGTTGGAGACCTAAGTGAAGGAGATTCCAGGTAAAACCCAGTAAGATTAAAGTAGGGAATCTACTACAAGTACACCGTGCTTAATAGGCCAATATGTGCGCACGGACCAAGAGGAACATGAGACAGTAAGTGCGTATCCAAAGAAGGAAGGCAACTATAGTACAGATGCGTTGAGCATATGAGTCAGAGTCATGTTACGTAATATACAAGTAAATGAGATGGAAAATGAATAGGGGCACGTACAATTGTAACATCAATGTTCTGGACGCTAGACCAGATGAATCAAGTTATCGCTCAACTGGCCAGCATCGGTATGTACTATGTCTGTATCGTCCAACTAGCATGTTTATTGACGATAAACAGAAGACCTTGCAGAAAATGAGTCTATCGAGGAGACTGGTGTTGTATTCTGTTGTGCGTGAGGCTATGAAAATCAAATGGTCCAAACGCTAACCTTTTTGTTAACAGGCAGAATCTTGTACATCCTACGTATGTTGCTTTTGTCAAAGATTAAGTATCATTGATTTGCCAGACGCACACAGGCCACTACCAATATCTGCATTGCCATAACCAACCTGAGGCTCGCCTGATTCAAACGCATGCTGTGAGAGAGAAGCGTCGAAAGAATAGGCTTGTTTCATTCATTGGCAATGCTGCAGCTATAGTGCTGTGTGTGCCAGTTACTATTGAATGCATCCAGACCACTTCTGTTGATGGGATTGTGAATGGTGTAGAAGTTCGCCGATTTGTCGATAACTTCAGCAACCAAACTAAAAGTCAAATAACCCTGGTACGCTTTTTCCGGTATCACAAACAAGTATACCCCCTTGCTTAGTTCTACAGGCAGGTGCCTCGATGGCCTTGGACGTTGTTATCCTTGTTGTTCCAGGTATAGGGACATCAGCAATCGCACAGACACTGTGCTCCTGTTCCTTGGTTTTAGGCGTCGGCTGCATTTTTGCAGGAAATATGGTGCAACACTTTTGCCAGAGAATGGGATCCCTAGACTTTGCGGTTCGATTCACTTCACATTTCCGCAGTCTGACCCTGACATTGTCAACCAGGCATATTACCTTCGTAAGAAGAGAATAATGCTTATCATCATTACAGGCGTACCCACTTTTTTGTGTGTACTAAGGTAAGCAATTTTCTGGTCATGATCACTTTGCATCGCTCATGGACTGGTTAGTGCGATCGGGTCCATCTTGGGATTCCTTTCAGGTGCCATTACAGACTTGAGTCCATCTGCACCCCTAATCATTGCGTGCATTGTTACTCTTTGCATCATGGCGTCTCTCCTGCTTGTGTTGGTGATTGCTAGCTATGGCCCAGGTCTGGCTCGGATGCGACCGCAGTGATATCCCTTTTCTAAAAATCCAGTGGACTGCAACGTGCTGAGGGTATACATACTCATTACATCGAGGAGGGCTCACTTTGGTACATCTGGTTCACATAAACACGTCCATTTTCACGGTCTTTAGATAAGTAGGCCTCAGTGTTGCTCACATAATACTTTGTGCATATCATAAACATTTTGCATTTCGGTCACAAGACTTATTGGGCATACAGTGTGGTCGGCTTCTTTCAGACTGTCTGAGCTGGAGTAAGATTCTGTGTTGTGTAGTGAGTGGTGTGTGCACTCGAAGCCTGTGTGTGGTACTAATGAAAATCGCCTGGTAATTTGTTGAGAAGAGAGAGGAAGGCACGATGAAGACAGGTGTCAGCGTCTTCAATGATATCTTGCGGGAAGAGGAAGTCAATGGTCTCGTCAATGTTTGTGGTGGCTGCTATGAGTGCGAATCTTGACCACTGTTAAGAGATAAAAAAGAGAGAATAGCTTCCAAAACGCACTGGGAGCCCCTGGATGACTACTGTAGACATCTTTGAGGTTCTTTGGATCTGCACCGCCCACATCTTTTCTGAAATACCTGAAGTTTCTACTGAGCCATGTTTGCGCGTGTCGGATATGACCCACAGGTTGTCAGAGGCATTGAAGTCTTGCTCAATGAGTGCAACATAATTGAGGCGGGCCACCACATAAGGAATTTTGAGAATTGAAATGTAGATTTTGTGTATCATGCGCAAGAAAGTGAAAGTGACGTTGCCAAGAAGAGGGAAGCCTGAGACCATGATGCATCTACAAAAGAAGTTTAAGACACAAGAACTTCGACAAAAAGGCAAACATACCGATCCATGTATGCAACACACGGCGACCGAACGCATGTGCGTCCACGAGATTTGCTATCCAATCAACAATGTCGAACTCCACAAACACTTATACAATGTTGTTCCCCAAGAACAGCGTAGTGCATTCTAAGCCTTTGATGGGATCATTGATATCGGAACTGCTTTGCTTATTCGCCCTGTATACTCCTCGCCTAGTAGTTCAGCGGCAAGATGATGATGAACCTATTGATACACCCAGAACCGAGCTCAAAGATTTTGAAAGTAGATATTAGAGCAGGTCATAGCGAGAACAGAGAGAATATAGGCGAAGAAGTAATTGTTGGCAAATTACATACGTTCGATCAACGAAGCATATTCCGACACTTAGGCAACTCTCGAACAACCGAAAAACACCGTTATTCCACCCTCCAACATCTCTCCACATTGCCACTCAGTCAATCTCGAGGCACTTTAAACTACTGCGCTCCTTCAGTGTGGCAATAAGATCGTCCTTAAGTGGATTTGGGAAGATGTAGATCGACTCAAGCGACGGGCAGGATATACGAACACCTGCCAAAGGCATTTGGATGGGTAACAGAGCCGGAAGTACATTTGGTGTGCAATGTAGCAGCAGATGAAGGAGCGTGGGAATGGCGTCCATGAAGAGAGTGAACGTGTCTACCGATGCATTGACACTGTAGAGCGACAATTCTTCCAGTTTTGGAAACAAGAGATGAGTTGCACAGTATTTCAGAAGGCTGTTAGCTTTGTCATCTTCACCATCGTCCTCGGCAGGCAAATACAAGGCACGACATGAACTTCGATTCTCTAAGGTAAGCTTGATCAGGTTGGGGGCACGAAACCCACTGAACAGCCTGATATCATCTCCGACACAGAAATACCCATAGTGAAGCTCCTGAAGCAGCGGAAGTGATACTTGACGTGGAAACCCACCCAGTGGGCCGGAGAATCTAAGTATAAGATTTTGCAGGCGAGGACAAGCTTCAAGGATGCCTGAAAACTCATCAAACGTTGGTCTCACTTCTCCGCTGTGATAGGAGAGCTCCAGCGACTGGATAGAGTGATTGGGAATTGCACCAAGAGTATAATGAAGAAAGTTTTTCCAGTTCAGGTGAACACCATATAGAGTTATGTTTCACAGTTTGGGGAGGGGGGGAGACTGCGCTGGAACATCTTGGCTGGTAGCTCCAATCAAAGCGCCAAACATGGTCCCCTCCACCGTCTTCATAATACCTGGACAGAAAAGCCAGAAGCGAGAGAGGTAGTCATTGGTTCTCTGGAGCTTTATGGACTCAAGGCGCAGAGCGGCTTGGGCCTTCTGTCCTGCGTTCATTGAGAAGTTGAAGGGCGCTATGGATCGGCATCCAAGTGTCGCTGATAATTTCCAGTGAATGCCATTGATAGATCTCGCGAAACAGAAGGCCAAAAATAGCGGGCATACAATCAGCGTATCGTGACATTGTTTTAGTGAAATCCCTTTTTCTTCTCCTGAGGGCAGACGTTTAGACAACTGTACTGAGCTAAAATCGATATGCGTCTTACATCATTTCTTCAGTACCTGACGTTCATCCCTGTTGAGCCCTGATAATAATATCCACCGAGGACCGTCCTGATCGCGTGATCATTGCGGTCAACAATGTCAAGCCCTCGCCGGTTTGGCTGCGGATGACCTTCTGAAGATCAATAACAAAGCTTGACCACAAGCTGTGGTTGCAAAGCGCGACTGTTCTCCAGCGCAGGTTCACCAATGCAAGTACATGCGGCATCATGACACTAAGGGATTCACTAGAATGTGCGGCTAGCATGAATATTTCAGAAAGGATTTCTGTGGGAAGTTTTATAATATAACACAGTTGGGGAACCTGGCAGTTCATGGTGGATTAGAATCTGAACAGGGGGAAATTTGCAGCAACTCTATTGTTCATGTCAATTGTATTTAAGTGGCAAGCCTGAGTATGTATGGGTTAGCCGTTTGGGTCCGCATGGAAAATACAGAACACGCTTAGCCACAATCATAACATGACTCGGAGCGCCTTGAGCAAAACGGCTAGAAATGCATAAATGGGTCAGTGGATTCAAGCGAGATCGTAGTAACATGCAACACGTTGATAGGCTTCTCGGCAGGACGACCACCACGGTGTAGATCTAGATAAGCTCTTGAAGTGGATCCGATTTATGGTCTTCTAAGCACACTAGCACAAGAAAAAGTTGAGAAGGGTGTACTGCACTGCATCTGAACCAACCTGCCGCCAGTCCACTAGTTCAACGACCAAAAGCCCTTGAGGTCGTCTAATAATTTGTGAACACTTACCCAATGATTTCGTGAGTCACTTTTTAGCCTTGGCGTGGAAACGTGATGCATTGATGGTCGCACGATGGCACTAACGTACCAAAACTTGACAGTCACTCACGAAACAAGCGTAACCGTTGGTTTTGTTCAATGCGTTTTCATGAGTCACTCTTAATAAATTTCGCACGGATCTTTGCGTTACTTTAATAATCATTCTTCCACTGACTTGCCTGAGAATGGCTTGGCTCAGTGGCGGTACGGCGATTGAGCAACAAAGCTTACTAAGGTGGAAGGATGCCATATCATTGGCTGGAGATAAACCGCTAGATTGTACTACTCAGATCGATCGAGTTCGTCATCTTCACCGTGTTCCAGAATCTGCATGTCGACTAACCCCTAAAACTCGAATTCATCGTCAATTGTCCTCATCCCAGATACCTCCGTCAATTTTACCCAGCTCTAGTACTGTAGGTCCATTCGTGTTTCGGATAATCATTTCCGTGAGTCACACTTGTAAAAAAATTTGCACAGATCTTTGTAACATATCAGTGTCATTCGCCTAAGCCTTGCGGATTCAGTCGACATACCTTGTACCCCTCCCACGGCGCGTCGTTTCGATTAATCTGTCTGACACAATACACTGTGCTGCACACACAGCTGTGAGTCGTCCTTTACTGAGTGGAGTTATTTGATTTATCACAGTCATGCAATGACAAAAAAAAGAAAGCGCATTGGACTTGGCATTGTAATACAAAATGAATTATAGAATATTGTAACCAATTTTTCGGCATGACAAATGATGACAATGAAATTCCGTACCTGCGTACTGAAGTTTTTGCACCTTCGTGAGTCATTTCGCACCTTTTCGTCAAGAATGGTCCGTAAGGTCCGTAACCGATAGGAATTCGCATTTTCCCGCAGGCTAGTGTTTACCGAACGGCGAAGGCTCATGATTGATAGCATATCCGATCCGGCACTCGCTGGGCTTGCGGCGAGGGAAATTGTCATAAGGCAAGCCAAGTTTCAGAATTTTTGTCCTAGTGCATGCCGAATAGCAGCCTCGTGTTATGTAAATGAAGAGACTACATATGCAAAACCACTGATCTATGCTTGCGATGTTCGGTGTCTCTATGGTATCAGAGTGTAAATGGACTGTATTTGGTGTGAGCGGTGAAATACAGGAAATTCGTAGTGTGAACTAATATGCGGGGTTCATAAACAGGGAAGGATGTTTGGGTAAAAGACCTTGGGGCTTTTTCGGCCTGGTGCATGCGTCCGAACCTAAGGGTTTCAAGGTAAGCTGTGATGGGCGGGATGGGCACCGATCAGGCAGCCCTGCGTGGAGCTTGAAACCTTGGGGAGTGGAAGTGCAGTACATCGGACAGAAGAAGTTAACGGACTAACGATGTTTAACTTGTTTCTGTCCTGGCACTGAGAGAGGGAGAGGCGGGTGGGGTCAAAGACAGACACGGAGATAGAGAGGACAATGAGGGATGACTACTGATGTAATGACTGTAAAACCGGACTCCTGACATGGGTCGGGAACAGGTTGAAGGTGCGTTGCGCCACCTTACTTACTCACGCGTGTTACGGACACTTACGAACGCTTACGACTTCAGTAGTGCACTCATGGATTGGTGGAGATGCCCTTTACTGTTATTATTTTATTTCGCCATTCTAAACTCACGAGAAATGGAGAACTGAAAGTTTCAATTGATAATAATCTTTCGTATATCGCTGAAGATAACATGAGCTTAATTAGAACTGTAGTTGCAAGGAGCTGAGACAACTTCAGCGCAATAACGACTAAAAAGGTGCCCATATATCATGATATATGGTTCCCAGAAAGTGCCTCAAAGGCTCGTTTCTGGATTTTGGATTTGCAGATGTGCTAGTACCAATGCTCTAAAGATTCCAGAACATATACATTGAGCTCCACAAGTGGGAGCATGAGCACTGGTTGAGACCATGGTGAAAGGGAGAGTGTGAGGGAAAATTATGACTCACTAACTCAAACTTAGCAGAAAATATAGACATGAGAGGCTCCTGAGGCGAGTGAGGATTGCTGGAGGTTGCAATAATAAAAGGAGGGTAGTTTCAGGCAGCACCACATGAGCCATGCCAGGAGGTGCTGGATGTAATGAATGAGGCATGTTATTAATAGAATGGTGGGAGGGTGCACCTCAGAGGTAAGTTTCCCACAACATAGAAACTCTACCTCAAAGGTCTATATTGATACCAAGAAGTAATTCCTGAGGTGAAACAAGCATAGGCAAGCACAGACAAATGCATGCAAGTCCACAAAGGTCCAAACAAGTGCAGGGAAGTACAAACAAATGCAAGCACAAATGAATGCAGGCAAGTCCAGGCAAGTCCAAACGAGTGCAGGCAAGCACAGACAAATGCAGGCAAATCCAAATGAGCACAAAGAAGCATAAATGAATGCAGGTGAGTTTAGACAAGTCCAAAGTGGCTCATATATTTGCAAGCATATTTGGATTTCTGCAATCAATGTTAGATCTAGACATTTTGATGTGACAATAAATACTTGCATATTTTTAAAAAAGTGTGAAGCCTACAAAAAAGAGGTTTGAAAGCTCAAACCTTGAACCTCTGGAAAGGTTAAACCTTGGACCAGACCATGTGTCCAGTTTGGAAATGTTCAGGTTCAAACCAAGGTTCAGCACTAATCATGAGCTTTCTCGAAGGGTGATTGATCCCTCCATTGTGACTACAGGGCTTGCAAGACCATGGTCAGGTCTATGAAGAGCAAACCACGCACGGTCAGTGCGCCTTTTAAGGCCTGAGAAGCTAGGAGCACATATTACAGTGAACTATCTCCATATTATACGAGTGAATGGACATGCATAATATCCCGTATGATACGGGCCAGCGGACCATGGGCCCATGGTAGAAATATCAATATCCTCATTGATGACAGATGGGCCGGGAGGAATATTATTCCTGATGATGGTGGGTGGGCCCATGCAAGGAATATGTAGAGTAGATGAGTGGGCTGATGTACATGAATATTTGGTAGACGGATGGGCCAAGGTAGTTGGATATTATGTAGATGGGTGTACCAAGGTAGATGTGTATCAGATAGACAGGTATGTGAAGGGTACTTGTTATCACATACACGGGTGGGCCCAGATGCATATTAGATGGGTGGGCCGAGGGTGTTGTACAGTATATTATATTAGATTGGTGGGCCAAGGGTGGTATAAAATATAGATGGGTGGGCCCATGTGTATGATAATTGTAGACATGGTGGAGCTGAGGTAGTTGCATATCATCCGACTGGACCTTCAGACCTCTGCAGCTAGCTTGCTAACCCTATGCATATCCTAGCCCACCCTGAGCACAGTCTCACCCACCACTATGTCCGGACTTTCCCTCCTCTGATATCTGAGACTTCTGATCCTCATCCATGTCCTAAATACTTCCCCTTGGATCCACCGAGCTTCACTTCTCTGGTCCTCCACTCCTCCCCCTCCAGACCTCCTATCTCCGGACCTCTGGTCCTGTCCTACCCCACCCTTGACATCCTGTGGATCATCTTTCCCCCTGGAGCTTCCCTCCTATCTTGCCCTGGACTTCGTCTGGCAGTCCATCCTCCATTCCATTCTACTTGGGACTCGACCCAGTAGTCTTACCTGTATTTCCTGTCCTCCAGAAATAGTTCCTGCATGGTTCCCACGATCCTCCAGTAGTCCGTTGGCGCTCTATTGAGCAGTCAAGCCCTAGAGTTTCTCCGGAGTTCCCCTCTGGACTTCACTGGAACTCCCCCTCGGACTTCACTGGAACTCCCCCTCGGACTTCATGCAAAATTAGGGGCACATACTTGTATAAGGGGCACAGCGCACGAGCTGAGGCCAAACCCCCATGATTTAGTTATGACACTCCAGTACGACCCCATGCAAAGCTGGAACGTCTGAGTAGCCTCCAGTTTTGCATGGCCATAACAGATTCGAGACGAAAAAGATATCCATTAAAAATGTGTGAATCAAATCTTTTGATTGCCTGACATTTGTCTGAGTCCTGAGTGCTGAATCCAAAGTGCTGAACCCAGAAATTGTGGACTACTGGGGTTTGGCACTCAGGATTTGGCAATTGGGACTCAGAAAAATGTGAGGCAATAAAAAGCTGAAACTCAAAACTCAAAACTTGAAACTTGCAAAAATGTATATCATGTAAAATGCCTATTTCCTTACACAGTTCACCGAGTGTCAAGTAACAAGACCCAGGACCCAAATCCCAAATCCTTGGCAATGTAACAAGTGCCGAGTGCCGGAACCCGAACCCTGAACCTCAAAACTTAAAACTTGGAACTTGGAACTCACAAAAATGTGTATCATGTAAAATGTCTATTTCCTTACACAGTTCACCGAGTGTCAAGTACCATGACCCGGGACCCGAATCCCAAATTCCTGGCAATGTAACAAGTGCCAAGTGCCAAGTGCCAAGTGCCAGCACCCAAACCCCAAAACTTCAAACCTCAAACTTCAAACTTCAAAATTGAAACTTGCAAAGATCTGTATCATTGAAATTTTCTATTTCCTTGCACAGTTTACTGAGTGTCAAGTACCAAGACCCGGGACCCGAACCCCAAATTCCTGGCAATGTAACAAGTGCTGAGTGCTGGAACCTGAATCCCAAACCTCGAATCTTGAAACTTGAAACTTGAAACTTGAAACTTGAAACTTGAAACTCGCAAAAATGTGTATCATGTAAAATTTTGATATTCTTGCACAGGTCACCAAGTGTCAAGTACCAAGACCTGGGACCCGAATCCCGAATTCCTGGCAATGTAACAAGTGCCAAGTGCCAGAACCCGACCCCCGAACTCCGAAACTTCAAACTTCAAACTTGAACCTTCCAAAAATCTATATCATGTAAATTTTCTATTTCCTTGCACAGTTCACCAAGTGTCAAGTACTAAGACCCGGGACCCAAAACCCCTGAATTTCTGGCAATGTAACAAGTGCCGAGTGCTGGCAACCAAGCCCTGAAACTTTAAACTTCAAACCTCAAAATTGAAACTTGCAAAAATATGTATCATTTAAATTTTCTATTTCCTTGCACAGTTCACCGAGTGGCAAGTACTAAGACCTGGGACCCGAATCCTGAATTCCTGGTAGTGTAACAAGTGCTGAGTGCCGGAACCTGACCCCCAAACCCTGAAACTTCAAACTTCAAACTTCAAAATTGAAACTTGAAACTTGAAGCTGTATGCCAGGGTTTTGGGTCTTGGGTCTCGGTACTTGACACTTTGTGAGTTTCAAGTTTTGGGTTTTGAGTTTTGGCACTCAGCACTCAGCACTCAGCACTCAGTGATTCAATAATTTGCTGCTGGCAGAGGTAACATTCATTGAAAAAAATTGTATATACATCTATCACTATGCAATTATGTCCACCTCCTCACAAGACCCTTTAACCTTCACCTCAACATCCAGTTCAAGCTCGACCATCTTATCATGGATGCCCTCCTGTTGCTCCTCAATCATTTTTAAAGTTTTTGAATGTCTTATCATTGCATAAATGGCCAGCCCTGCTCAGACATCAACAGTAGTACACTCCCACATGTGTCATATGCAAAGGATCAGTTGTATATAGGCCACAAATCTGATATGTCATGTACAGGGGATATTTCTACTGATAAGAAGCCTACATAATAATCAAGCTTGTGATAAGTGATCTGATGCATGATTTACCTCTCATATATGTCTTTAATGATATATTTGAAGCTTTAGAAAGATCTATGAAGGACTGACTGAATGATAAGTACAATGACATATGTGTGAAAAGTGACAATTGACATCTTTTTACACAAAGTCACATTTATATATGGTACAGGTTAAATATTTCATTCAAAATATGTAAGATACATGTTAGACTACTAAAGGAACCTATACTGCATATTGCCCTGAGGTTGGAGGGTGGTGGAAGGGATGTGGTGTATATCTTAGTTGACCCAGCATCAAAGTCCTACAACTGCCCAACTGACCATTTTCGATGTTTTGGGACTTTGAACTTTCCCTATTGAGGATGTTGCTCAGTGGGCAGGTGTGAGTGTTGGTTCAGTGGTTAATTGCACTAATCGTGTGATGATTGCACTGCTTGAACTGCATGATCAATTCATCTCCTTCCCAGAAGATAATTCTGAGGATGCCCACCTTGCTCGGAAATTTGAGGTAAAGACTTGTCCAGAGTGGAGGGGTGGTTATCTGGCCATTGATGGCTCAACCATTGAACTTTTCACCAAACCTGGCTATTATGGGGAGGTTTTTTTTGACCAGAAGTCCAAGTATTCCCTTGGTTGTCAAGTGATGTGTTTTTCTTTTATAATTTTACAAAAAATTTAATTTAATTTCAGGCAGTTATCATGCCCCACAATCTATTGATTGTTGATTATTCTCTTGGACATCCTGGGAGTGTCCATGATGCATTTGCCTTTAGATCCACTCGCCTTTATGAAGAACATGATGATCTTCTTCCTGATGGACATTGGGTTTGGGCAGATAGTGCCTATCCATTGGAGCCATGGTGTATTGCCCCTTTCAAGAAACCACGCAATGGATGGTTGACAAAAGACCAGAAGACATTCAATTATCACTTATCTAAGGTTTTTTATCTTTATTTTATTTTTTGATGCCAGATTTTCAATAATTTAAATTTATTTAGATTCATGTACATGTTGAACACACATTTGGAGTTTTGAAGGGGCGTTTCCAATCTCTTCGAGAGCTCCGGTTCAGAGTTCAGGAGGAGAAAGACCTCAATTTTTGTGTGCAGTGGATCAAGTGCTGCATCATCCTCCACAACATGATAATTCATTTTGAAACCCATCATCACAAGCAGGATGGAACATATGAAAGTACTCTGAAGTGGGCTCATGAAGAGGGTGAAGTTATCATTCCTCAAGATGTTGAGGGTCCAAATGGCAATGATGTAGTGGGTGACAGGTCATATGAAGGAACTCCAGGCCAGATCACTTGTGCAAGACTGATGGATCAACTCTTTGACAGTCCTCATTCAAAGGCACAGCACAGGGAAGGATAAACCATGCTCACATTGTACTACCAGTAGTACATTTGTACAAGTAACATGTATGTAACATATGTAAGATCAACAAAACAGACATGAAGAAAAAGATATGCAACAAGTACAAGAACAGCAAGAACAACAAGAGCAACAACAGGAACAACAAGAACAACAAAGAACCCAGACAACAACAAGACAAGACAACGATGACAATGGGACAACAACAACAGGACAATGACAACAACGGGATGACAACAACAACAATAACAACAACGGGATGACAACAACGATGATGGGATGACAACAACGGCAACAATGGGACAACAAGACTCAGGTACCACTGCTACTACCCTGCATCAGCTGCTGGTACTGGATCCGTAAGCATAAGGTCTCTGCCTCCTTGTCAAGAACTGCAGAATGTGCCTCATGCACCCGAATGTCAACTTCACAAAGGTGAATTTCAGCAGCCACGTTCTCCTGCTCTCACTGATGATTCATAATAGCTTGTGATGCCTCGTGATCATGTGTTTCATGAAGCCAGGTATATTTTTTGGCATCACGCTTATTTTCACTCTTGACCTTGAGCTTTGCAAGAAACTGCTGGTGCTTGGAGTCACGGAGGGACATGACGTCAGACTGGATGCTCCAAATTTCCCCTGCCAAATTTTCAAGCTGATCCTGCACATCTGACTTAGCTTTTTTTTCTTTGTGCTGCCACTCCCTTGAGCTGATAATGATGTCTGTGGGGTTGATGGTGCCGAGGATGTGTTACGAGTTGTAGATGAAGGAGTCAAGATACTGTGTGAAATCAATGTAGGTTTGTGCTGCCCCTGAGCAAATGCCGCACGGCTGTGGTACACAGCGGTAGGTGCCTTTGTAGGCAGATGGAAGGGCTGTGAGTCAGGAGGGGGAGAGGGAGAGGGCGATGCAAAAATCCACCATTTCTTCCCCACAACTTTTGGGGGGCTATTCAAAATCCCTGAATCCTCCTGCATTGTGTCGTTGTCATTGTCGTTGTCCTGCATTGCATCATTATCACATAAGTAGTCTAGTGCATCACCGAGAGGTGAAGTGAAAGGGTCAGGTTGGCCCAACATGTCGTCATCAGTATGAGATAGGCCAGGAAGGTGGACCTGAGCAGCGGGAATAGGAGGAGAGGGAGGAGAGGGAGGAGAGGGAGTATCGGCACAAAGAGGAGTAGAGGGGGTATCAGGGAGAGCATGTGGAGGTTGGAGGAGATGCGGGTCAATTGGGATGTTGTCGTGATGGGGGGTAGTAGTAGTAGCAACGTCAGGGGAATCATTGTGACCACAGGAGGTAGTAGTAGTAATGTCAGGGGAATTATGACTGCAGTGGGCAGTAGTGGATTGGAATTGAATGGGGGGATCACCATGAGAGGATAGAGTAGTTTGCGATTGCCTTGAGGACACAGCAGTAGACATACCAACAAGTGAATACATTTGAGCAGCATGATCAACGCCTGGCCTGGATGAGTGCGATGTCACCGCAAATGACGGGTTTGAGTGCCAGATGGCATCAAGGTCTGCAAACCACTTCCATTCAGCACATATTTCAGCTATAAAATACAATCAGACAAGAGTGAAAGGATCAGCGACAGACTCACCTGATAGATTTGCATGCCCATTACCAGGCAAGACACCAGCGCCAGTGGCACTTAATCTGGCTTTAAGTTTCTTGTACCTATTTTTGAGACTATAAGATTTAGTTATATTAGTATACATAAGTACGAATAGGAGACGACATACCCCACGATGTGATTTGCAACTGAATCACAGAACTTCTTTGGATTCCGATTGTATGCACTGCCGTATTTAGGATGATGTGCAAATATGAGTTGGGCAAGAATAGCGTAGATATCACTCTTGTCCTTGCCAGAGGCCTTTTCACCATCAGCAGTAGCCATTTTTTTGCCTTCAGAATAGAAAAGAATTCGACTATCAGCGGGGTGAGACATAATGTGATCAACAAGGACATCAGTGAGAGCGTCTTCCTTCCCCCACTGAACTGTGATCTTAGGTCCAGGATCACTCAGGGGGACAGATTGAGTATTTGAGGTGGATGGATGACAATCCATTCCCCTCGAGCGTAGTCGTGCAGACCGGCGAGCACATTGGCGAACGACAGGCATGTGGTTTCAAACTCAGACATGTGATGCCGAACTGACCTTCAATTGCGGCGTATCTTCATGCTTTGTTTGGATATTGTAGCCGAGCTTCCAAGACGCTTTAACCGAGCTTCAAGACATTTTAGCCGACGTTCAAGATTTTACTTTGAGTACCACTAATATAAAATACTTGTTATGTGCCAAGCCTGAGAAAACTACTTCCGGGCCGAGTCAAGTAAACTGATCTAATCTATTGTTCTCAAGATCGGGTACAACAAAACATTATGTATTTCTGTGGGTTGTCCACAGGGACCACATTACGCGAATAAATTTAAAGTACCGCAGTTCCTCGTCGTTTATTTCAACCCCCCACTTGATCTTGACTTGACCAAGCAAAATAAACAAAGTACTCCTTCCTCACGGCGCCCACTCATCCAACAACCCGATCCCAGCTCCAGCTCCAGGGAATATCGCCATGGATGAAGACACACTTAACAAGCTTTCTCGTGCACAGCTACAAAAGGTAGCTAAGGTATGTGTCGTGTTCCTTTCCCTGAATGCCACTCACTGATCTCAAAACAGGCTCATGGAGTAAAAGCAAATATGAAAAGCGCAGTAATCATCACAGAGTTAATGAAACTCAGCAAGGTTGTCCCCCTACTGTACGTGCCCTGCTTCATCTTTGGTGTTATAAATGATCCTGACAATCACTCAGTAAAGATGAGGAGAGCGAGCAACCACCAAAAAAAAAGTCAAGGATGACAAAAGAGAGGCAGCCAGCTGCCGGTCCTTCAACACGAACCATCGACTTGCCTGCAGACACGGGTTGTGAGTGCCACCTGGCATCACAGTGCAAGAAATCTAACCTTTCGCTAGTTGAACCTCCAATCGTCCAGGAAGATGCCCCTACGCCCGTCCTTATTCTTGCAGCAGAAATCAAGACTCCCATAAAAGCAGCCGGGCATACTGGTGTCATTGCTCCTGGTCATCTAGCGGAAAAGTCGCCAAGCCTTTCACCGTTAATACAAATCCCAAATGCGCAACAGGCTGCGGAGGATGACTCCAGTGATTCAGGTAGTTCTTTCTTGTCCTATGCAAGTTCAAGTCGGCAACAATACTACAAATCCCCCGTCAGCTCGCGTGCAGGAACGCCTCCTCCTGCAGGACCACAACTGCTCAACCGGGCTGTGAACATCATGAAACAGATCATGACCGACGATCAACGCATTCTCGTCCATGCCGCCGCTCTCCGCCAGAGAGCGGCGGGGCTGAAAGAGCAGGCAAGGAACGTGCGGGACATCGTGCGCGCTGAGCGGGGGCGCCGTGAGAGACTGGAGGCCTTCTTCACACACTGGAGGCAGATTGCACCCGAATGGCCAAAAGATTGGATCTACGAAGAAGGCGAGGAGGATCAGATGCGGACAGAGAGAGTGCTCAAAACTATGACACCACCGTATGTGTTCCTCCGTCCTGACTTACTCATGTTTTTAACCACTTCGTCGATAGGCTACCGTCAACAGGTCCGACGGGCCCACCCACATTGTCTTTCGATGGAAGAGACGCACCGTGAGTTTTCGCTCGCATTTCGCTTGTCCAACTCGGCTAACAGCTATCAGAAACTCGCACAGGGAATTGAGACGCCGTCAGCTGCAGCCCCGACAGGAAGCTCGGGAGAAGAGGAACGTGTCAGCTGACCCTGCCGTAGAGGTCAAGCAGCCTGGTCAATGCGCCAATAGCCTGCCTTCGTCGCAGTTGACCACCAAAGGAACAGCTGTAAAACGAAAACATTGTACTTAAATTGTTCATGATTAGTACTGTGAACTTCACCTACACATGTTACTTTACCCTCAGTTATGATATATCCTGTGATAATATGTACGAGGCCTAAGATATACCCGCCTCCGTGCTTCAACAGCAGATAGTTCTGCATGCGATCAGACCATACGTTCCAGTTGTTCTTGCTTCGGTCAAGGATTTCTATCTTGTCTAAGTCAGTTTGACTAAGCGTGATGGCCGAGACAGTCGCCTGTATGGAGGACATGGTAGTGATAGTGGGGATTACGGGATTGGTGCTTGTGCTTGGAGGGCTGAGCGTCGTGCTCTTGGTGCCGGAGCTCTTAGAGCGGGTATGCGTAGAGGGTGCCATGAATATGAGGGAGAGGATGAAGGAGCAACCTGTAGTTCGCGGGTATATATATACGTGAGCTCGGCGGGTTGATGCTACTCTCCTAAAGAAGAAGTAGCGTCTGGAAGGTTTTGATAAACGTCGATAACGAATTTGATCAGATCCGGAGGTTTGTTTGTCCGGCGGGATCGTTCCTAATTGACCCGCTGCAGTCTAAACGGTTCCGCTCCTCGTTTACGAGTCAGCAGGGGCTCATAACCTATTAATACTAGACACAGCGTTAGTCCTCAGTCGTGATGGAACAGACTGAGGGAAGGGAACGATACTAGTGGGTATATATGTGTGTATGTTGGTTTGTATTTCAACCGTTCAACTCCGCCTATTGCGTCGGCGTGCATAGCACTACTAACAATATGGTGTTCTCGACCATCTGAATACACTCTGCTTGTTTGAGGGTGAGTTTGTTTAAATATTTGGCCAAGTCCATCTTCCACTCAAACACACATCAGACGAGAGTAGCTCCGTCATTAACCTAGAGTTGCATTCGCATTCGACCTTCGGATCGACGAAGCCAGGCCCTGTAGTAAGCAGTTCTTGTCTTTTAGCTCGCTTACCCGACACTGATGATGCTCTGACCGCGTCCCGCTCTCAGGCAGTGCGTTTCTCGTCTGTTGGCTCACTTACTCACTCTGATGAAGCGCTGGTCACATCCCACTCCAAACCAGTGCGTGTTCTCATCTTTTGGCTCGCTTAATACCCAACCCTGATGGTACTCTTGTGGCGTCCCGCTCTCAGAGTATGTGAAGGATCGGTTAATGATGTTTGGGTCTAGTCCTTGGAAACGTTCATATCTCGGGGACTTGGCCCACAGTCTCTTCCATCTGGAGTGGGTCTCTTGGCAGTGTGCTTGCTTTAGAGCGGAGACGCCGAGTGGGAGTGTGCCGTGTCTGAGATATCGGGGTAGGTTCTCTCGTTCGTTATTGTTCATTCTACTCATGGCTGCCAATTTTGCCTCCCTGTCAGCCGTCTCATTTCCGTGAATTCCTTCATGTCCTGGAGACCATCATAAGGTGACGTCGAAGTCCGGGTATCGTCTGGCCAGCGATTTCATTTCCCGTGTCCTTGCCTTTTGGCTTGCTTGCCCGATGTTGGCTACTTGTCACAGTCTCTAGCTGTCCAACGAGGAAGTGCGTGATTTCAATGCTGGTGGTGCTTTGGCGACGACACATTCTCATACGGTGTGTAACTTATGTTGTCTGTTGAAATGTCCACCGTTTCTTTTGACCTTGACAACGCCAGAATGAGTTTCTCTGCGACGGCCCAACCCAACCAAGTCAAGTTTCGCCCTCACACGGTATGTGATATTATCTTCCCAGGTGAATAGCTAAATCAAACTTTTCTCATTGCCTCGTCAGAAGGTGCGTGTTTCCATATCACACACATGTTATGTGGCACGCACTTCCTGTCTTCTAGAAAGTTGAAATGGGAGCCGTACATTGTGGTGGTGAGAGACAGGGAACGAGAGGAGCAACGACTGAAAGCGTCCGGGAGTGGGGCAGATACATAGGAGAGCATATAGTCATATGATAGCTTCGTGTTTGTATTCAGATTGAAATCAGACATGTGGACACTACAAACCAGATATAATTCACTTGTCGGAATAGTACGCATTCAGACTCTGCAAGAACCAGTGATCCTATGTTGGATTGGGTACTTCCCACTACTCTGTCACCTCCACCTCTGATTACATACTCGTTATGTCGTCTCTTTTCGCACCCTGTCCAGGCCTGATCAAATTCTCTGAATACTATCAAATGACTATGCTGACGCATCGACTATTGTCAGGTATCAATTACATAAGTCAGTCAGTGCTGACTGACTCCTGACAACACTGAGATTTAGAAATTGAACATGCCAGGAACAAAACCATCTCTTGCCACATTTTATCGGGAAATCAAATCCGTGCACTCGGGATGACTCCCATCGCAACTATCTTGTCATCACTGTTTCGAGGGGGACTGACGTGGCTTAGGTGCTCAACATTGCCCTCGCGTTTGCTATCACATATATAGTGGGCCACCAAGTATGATATGACTATTACTATTCAGTGAGTTATGTTCTCCGTTGCATCCTTCCTAGCACTCCTGGCTTTGCCAGTCACGGGATCTCCCGTTGAAGTTCGCAATTCCCCATCACGCTCCCCATGACCAGGAGGCTAGCATTCTCCAATGTTAGTGACCTCTTGCGGCATGACGAAGCTCTCATTGCGGCCTTGACGGAATACAACGCGCATGGCCGACGTGATTCTGTTCCGTTGAAAAACTTTCATTGGGGCTACACCGTATCAGTTGACATTGGCAATCCCACCAGAACCTGTAAGTTCAACACTGAGAAAACATGCGGCTGCTAATGCATTATTGAAGACGAATTGATTGTCGACAGCGCTAGCGCGATCACATGGGTTGGCGGCCACACTCAGTACGTGAGCAGCACCGGCACCAACATTGGAGTGCCTGTGGGGGGCACTTATCAGTATGGCTCCTTCCAAGGTATGGCATACAACAATATCATAAGTTGAAAATACCTACAATTAGTATCTATAGGAACTTTATTCGAAGATTCGATGACTTTCGGTACTGATGAGCTCTCCATCGACCGGATGCGATTCGGTGTTGCTTCTACTTCGCAGGACTTCGTTTTTGACGGTGTCCTTGGCATCGGGCCTAGAGGCTTGACACGTGGCATCCTAGATTCGCCAGAAGCCACACTCCCGACTGTCGCCGACTCCCTGGTTCAACGAGGCGCTATTCATGAGCCCATTGTTGGTATCTTTTTCCAGCCCATGGGTGTAGGTGCACCCCTGATTGGCGATGGAGAGATTTCCTTTGGTGGAGCCAACCGTCAGAGGTACACTGGCACAATTCGATACACGTAAGGCACCTTAGCCTCTGGATCAATCCAGACTGATGGTTATCGTTTTGTTCCAGTGGTATCACCGCCATCCCCCCCTCATCGCAGTACTGGGGTATCAGGCAGAGGATCACCTACGGAGATACACTCATCTTGGACTACACCGCTGGCATCGTGAATTGTGGTTACACCTTTCTTTACATCGCCTCTGGTGTGTATTTGGAGTGCAACGAGTAATAATGGTCTCATCAGCGTTCGATAGATGCCTTTGAGAGGTACCAGGCTGCAACCGGCGGTACCATGAATGCGGCGAATGGTCTTCTCCAGATTTCCCTTAGGCAGTATTTTCGCCTACGTAACTTGTACTTTAATATTGGCCGGGTACGTCAATTCTGTCGGACCTCACATCCCTTGTTAACCATTTGCACAGGAGACCTTCATATTCATCCCTAATGCGCAAATCTGGCCTCGTTCTCTCAACTACAGGCTTTATGGTGGTGACGATGATATATTTCTCATCGTTAAACGCCTTGAATCGCCCACTGGCTCAGGGCTTGACTTTATTAATGGCTACGTATTCCTCCAGCGCTTCTACGTTGTGTTCGATGGCAGCATCAGGCCCCGCGTCGGTTTTGCCCGAACCCTGTACTCTCGTGCCACCAGCAACTAATATGGAATTGTCAAAGTATACGAAGCATCGTTTTGCAGACATCACTGAATGGAAGGTAGCAGCCGATATAGTCATATTGATACATCCTATAAGCCAGAAACCCTGCATCATCCAGGCAGGTTATCCATACTGCTAGGATATATCATTCCTGTATAGATACATGATCTGCCATATGGTCCATATCTAGAATATTTTTGAACCTCAGCTGTGCATGTATTATCCCCCCGCATTTCTGGGTACCTACTGTGGGAATTTCCCCACAAGAGGTTGTGCGTGAACTTGAGAGAGCTTTTGAGATTCGAAATTATTACTAATAACAAGGACACCCCTTCGGTCGGTGCCATCTAAACACAATGATATGTACTACGCATTGATGTTTATAATAATAATTCGGGAAATACAATGTTCGCACTGTCCTGTGTCTCTTCACATTCTCATTCTCGGCAAAGCTGTGTACAATTGACCGTGACCAAATAGATCCATTTGAAGGTCGACTACATTGCGCGCCAGTGTTAACCCTTGACACCCGTTAAATGTGGTTGTATACGCAGGCCGCAAGGAAACCTGTCTTCGATTTACCATCCACGAAGAACGATTTGGATGGAATGCAATGTTAGTAGGGGGAATGCAGTGGCTCTCGGATGTTGGACTTCATTGTAACGACGATGTAGAGTCACTATGTGCATCCGCGCATTTCTAACCAATCATTTTTTACGGAGAGGTTTCATTGAATGGCGCACATGCAGTTTTGCTTCAAATCCAGGCGATGAGGAGGCACTCCTGGATGGGTTAGCATTGCAAGGTAGTTGGGTGTGTTCTGGCGCGTTCAATGTGTGTTTGGAGTCATTCCTTCAGGTTGTCTGAACCAAAGTAAGAATCTGTTTTATGTTATGAATGGCGTGTGTGCTTCATGATGTCTGTTTGCGAAACTTACGATAATCGCCTGATGATTTGTCTAGAATTGCGTCATTGGATTCGGAGGGGAAAGGAATGAGCGATGAAGACAGGTATCAGCGTCTTAACGATGTCTTGTGGGAAGAGAAAGTTAATGTTGTCCTCAAAGTTTGTAGTGGCTGCTATGAGTTCAAGATGTTATCGAGCAGTCTTCTCCAATGCGGTCGACGAATGCTGTGCACGCAATCGCACAACGGTACAGAGGTTTTATTGAATGGTATACACGCAGTTGTTTCAATCCAGGCAGTGGGGAGGCACTCCAGGATAAGTTAGCATTGTAAGGTAGTCGGGTGCGTGTTCTGGCGCATTCAATAAATTGAGCGTGTTCGGCTTCCTTCAGATCGTTCGAATTGTGAGTAGTGTGTGTGCTGCAATGTCTGTTTGTGAAACTTACGAAAATCACATGGTAATTTGTCTAGAATTCTGTCATTAAATTCGTCAACGTAGATATTGAGAGGAAAAAGGGCGATGAATGGAAGAGTAAGTTAATGGCGTCCTCAAAAGTTTGTGAAGCTGCTACAAGTTCAGAGCAATGCGGTCGACGAATGCTGTGCACGGGAAGAGCCGCAAAAACACTATGACGTGGTGGACACAATTGCGCCCGAGGCCGGCGGTAACTCGTGCTTTATATATGTAGATTACCCACAAATTGTGTATTTGTTATACCCATCAACTGAAATCGATAACGACACCTGCTGGTCCGTCCATTTGTCGTTGGACTCAGGACCAACTTGCGTTGCAGTCTAACTATATAACATGTTCGACAGTGGTTAAAAAGAAGAATGGATATCGCACCAATATCAACCAATGCAGCCTTAAGAAGACCAGGAATAGAGCAGAGATGCTCATGAGCCACACATGGTTCGTCGTGGCTGATGCACTCGGTACTTATGCGTGATGTCATCTAGTGGTGAGGACAAAGTATCAGCATCAAAGTGTTAACGAGTTAAGTATAAGACTAGCAAACCGAAACCCTGAGCTAGTTGAAGCTGATTCTCATTCAAGCTTATATCTCAATTTCTGGCGGTGCTAGAGCAACAAAGGGAGAACTCATGACAAAGGTAGTCTCTCGTAGCAAGACCTTGATAGAACAATAGAAATAAAGAAACAAAGGGAGGATCGTTGGCCTCCGTACATGTCGGAGTTAGAAGACAAAAAAATCGACGCGAATCTTTAGCTTGAATCAACAGCTAGGTGGTGTAGAGATAGAAGTGAATCGTGTTGCATCACCAGAGGTCTCCGCGAGCAGTGTCTGCACGTTTGCATTGACGACTGAATTAATTTTCCCCTGCAGCAGTTTCGTCAAAGATAACAACAACATTTCTTCCTCCGCAGGCACGTCTGCTACATTTAATCAGTAAGTGTGTTCGAGCGCATCCTACGCTACTTCATCTCCTCGACAAGTCTGCTTCATCCGATCCAACAAGCTCCGCGTGTCCTCTTCGTCTTCCTCACTGTGTGGTGTCAGCGGGGCCTTCAAAGGCGATGGGGGACGCCTGAAAGCATACCCTTGCAGGTACTTCAAGCGATTTCGCAGGCGAAGTGAAAAACTTCGTCAGAGATGCAGGTCATGAGTGAGCTTTCATAGGGGGTATGCTTCTTTCGTCTGAGATGCACTGCACTCACCAATAGGGTGGGCAGTAGAGTCTAGCGAGGAGGGCAGTTTCCGTAGTCCACTCCTCTCACTCGAAGTAGAGGGCGTAGAGGGTGCAACGGATAACTGTCTGATCCTTGGTACCTGTGCAAAGAAGGAGTATAGTGAGCGCTGAGTTGTGGTGTTCTTAGATGGTCATAGAATGAAAATTAGTTGGAAGACACGTCATGGGAGAGAAATGGCAAGAAAATGACAAGGAGTTTGAGAGATCTCACCTAATGATTAATCACCGGTAAGATGGTAACTTATGACGTTGCGCAAGGAAAAGACAGCCAGGAGAGGTAGGCGATGCGCCAGGAGGAATCTAAGTAAATGTAGTAAGCTCCCCAAGCGCATATGTATATGTATGCTGCATCAGTTTGTAAAAGTTCAAATCAATTCTAACGAATACTTCATATTAATAGACAATCCGACATCCCAGCTTCGACAAAGAAAAAAAGTATGTACTTGCCTTCGATGTCCATCTCCTTATTAGCGTCCTCCCCAACCCAGTTCCTACATTCTCAGATTTTCACTCTTTCCAAACCGTTGGTTGAGGGGCGGTGCTTTGCCAAAGATGACGAGGATTGAAAGCCTGCCGACGTACATAGTTACGAATGTATCGGCGAAGGTAAAGGTATTCTAGGCAGATAATCCACGCACCTGTCTTTCTGGCAACACAATTTCCACGTGCAGAGTAGAGCATTGATCTTTGAGCAATAGAGGCAAACAACTGCACGTTGGGTCGCGTCCAAAGGTAATTGCCTTCTCATTGATTTGGAATACTGTTACCTGCTCATCAGTGATACGCTTCATCAGCCGCAGCGCAACAAACAGTCATATTTCACTGCCGTCCATGGTGATGAGCAAGACTTTATTACATGGGAACTTGGCAACGATATCAAACAAGAATAAACACATATCAGCAAGTGTACTCAATTTGCCGCTCCGATCACCTCCGAGGCGGACTTCGCCATTCTCTGCTTTCAAAGTTCATTTCAACAACATCAAAAACCTATTTTCTTCCGCTCAACCAACTCACCTTTTTGATTCATCGACATGAACTCGTTACCTGTCAATGTCTCTATGCATTTGCTCCAAAGTTACAAGCACCACCATACTGAATCAAGACCGAATCGATAAGATATTCTACTTGTTCATAGGATACCTAGCTTCCGTTTTTCGGTCTGGTATCAATATGCTGAATTCCAAGTTACCTCATCGGCCCATAAATACGTCGATGTCAACTCTTCTCTCCTAATCTTCTCCCTAACGAGCTTTAACGTTCATGTCCAGATGGCTAACTTATTGTCGATGTGGGCATTTTTATTGTCAGTATGTTACCCCTCTCGAGACCGTGCCGTTTATATATATATATATATATATATCTCACCCACTTATGCCCATCATCCTTATCCAGTGATCCCATCTGCACGCTGAAGGGCTCTTCTCTGCCTGTTAATACTATTGTTTGCTCCCACCCATACTATTTGAAAAGTTGGTGTACCTAGGCGGTCGCGTACCTGATGCTAACAAGCTAAGCTACAGGACTTGTATTCCTTATCATACGTGCCAGCCTCACCTGCGATGCAGGATACATTGCGTCAATTTTCCCGCTCGCAACTCCCGCTGCTTTAAGCATATTGTGTGCGTTGGGGTGTTTTCGGGCCATAGCGATAGCGCAAGTCGTTGCTGGACTTGAGACACACCAATGCACATTTATTGACTTCTCTCGTCGAGATGCTGGGCCACTGTTCCAATGTTTCATCTTACTCGAAAAGACTACAGTGGTCGAAGATGCTCTGAACACTCAAACCGCATTCGATAAGACCAGATCGAGCAATTTTATGATTAAAGCCGAAGGGAGGTTCATGGAGGAGTCAAACATACACCTCCAGCTCCCGCATAGATAAATGCCCCTCGATTACTGAGTGAAGTGACTTTCCCACCGCGTGTTCAATAGCTAGAATGCTGGTTGGAAGGGAGTTTCTTCAAACATATTATATTTACTCCAGTGCAGCGTTGGCGAAGGACCTTTCATTCTTTCACATTAGTGGACGAACTGATCGCACTGTAGCTTAGCGGAGGCTGCGAACCATTTTATGGTGTCACTGGACCTCTTGAGATAGTCAAATCCTTAAGACACTGGAGACTTGAGATGTCAGGATGGTTTTACGACAACAAACAATGATCTCCCAATCTGATACGCGCTGTAGTTCAACTTTTACCCCCGTCGTTAGTACGCGTACAGATAGGGCGGAAATATTGACACACGATGCTTGATAAATGGATGGTTATCAATAAAACCTCAAAGCACTTCATTCATCCCAGAAAATGTGATTAATACAAGCTATAGGTAATGTAAACAGGAAAAGAGCTAAAGTGTAACGCGGATGAATAGCAAGGACAGCACGAGACGAGGATAAAAAGCGAGATGGGCATGGTATCCAGGGTGATGCAGAGATTGTACGTTAGAATAGCGTTCGATAACGAGCAGCGAATGGCATGTGTGCGGGGAGGCAGATATATATCATCAAACAAGTATTAGCCCGTGTATATCAAGTGAGACTCATCCACGAGGCTTATACGAGTATTCGTCGGCGAGAAAATGGAGTAGCAGGGCGTTCACCTCGGATGCGTGAGTTACAATGACATCGTGGCCACCATCATTGATGGTGGCGAGGTCGGCTTGCGGTACAAGACTCTGTATCTTAGAAGCGTATTTATAAGGCACAGTCTTGTCTGAAGTTCCCTTCATTGAAAAATCAGGATTATAGCGGCAGATAGATGAGCGATCTCTCACATGAATGAGCAATACTTGGTTGCCAGAGCGTGCAAGTGATTGGAATGCAAAGTGCAGGCCACGAATAGGGCCGTCGCGAAGGGAAGATGCCACCGCCGCATTGTAATGAGGGAGATGAGCGGTTTGGAGACGGACAATCTGAGAGAATAGTACTTAGTGGCCGTGAAATGGGTGGTCAGGAAAAAACAAACTTCTTGGATCGGATTGGTTTCGTAAAGTTCTGAGGATTTAGAGGTATTTGCGAGGAGACGCATGTAATGCTACATCAAAGTCAGATGGGAGAAAAGAAAACAGCCCCTCTATCTTACTTGGAAAGGTGGGAGGGCGGACACAGTTTGCACGAGGGGAGTTGACATGAATTTTGCGGTACGGGAGATATCGCTTGACTGGGTGAGATAGGTTAGGCGAAGGATTTTTATGTTGATTATCAATTACCTCCATGATACCTGCTGAAGCAATAAGAGCAACTTTTCCATTTACCAGATGAGGAAAGTGGGCTGAAAATGCAGTCGCAATGCCACCTCCCTGATTGCAATCGGAGAGATCAAGCGGTTAATTAACAAAAGAAGATAAATTTACCATCGACAATCCGACGATGAATGCATTATCCCATTTAACGTGTTGCATAAGGAGCGCGAGTTGGGTGGTGTAAAGGGCGGTGTCATAAGTTACCTGTGGAGCATCAGAGTAACCACGACCATATAAATCTACAAAATCAATGGGTTAAAACCGTAACACACATTGAAAGCTAACAACGCACCATACAGAAGTACACGGTATCCTCGTGAGGCAAGTACAGGCGCTACGTCTTTCCAGACAATGGCCGGAATTGAAAGTCCATGTATCAAAACAATCTGGAAGTCTTTATAAGTATGTGATACTCGTGCGCACGACAACACGCACACGCCGTCCATCTTCCGGTCCTATGAGCCAATATCGCACCTGGGTAGTATACTCGTCAGCACTTGAACATGAGTACGCATCAGAAAGTACGTGCCCGTCCTAGAGGTAGGTTAACGTATGCACCACCACTATACAAATCCTCTGGGTATACATCCCATGACGGTGATGAGCTCGGAAGGTGCGCTAGGGATGTATGAATGATAGGTACAGTAGGTGGTCGTGGGAAGCTGGCTAAGAGATAAACAGTGAGAAATAACGGAGGAAGGACCAGGGCTAGACGATGAAATGGGGTTGATCCCATCGTCGCTGAAGATAATCAAGATATGTACAAGATGGGGTATCAATAGGCAGTAATTAAGCGAAACACACGAAAGACGCTAACCGGTACGGTGTCACATGACTACAGCTTATACAACTCCGACAGATCACGTGACGTGCTCCGCGCGTTGGGTTGGCGTTGTTTGGCTTTTTGATTTCTTGCGGTCGACGACTCCTGCTCATCGTCACCCACGACGACAACGACCCAAACTGACAAGGCCTCTTACTGACGGTTGTGATGAGCAATGAATATCCACCCTAGCCCTTGATGACCTTGTTCATATCATGTCTTTCTCCCCGGCGCCACCACTCGCAACACTGGATGACTCTCAACTACCCCTCCGGCCCAAAATCGCATCTCCTAACCCTAAAAATAACACTGACATACAAGAAGTTCATATGAATATCACGGACATGTATGATCTTGGTGGAGGGGAGAAAGAGCTACTCGATATGGTGTGTTATGACCCATTCAATATTATCACAGGACGTTAGACTCAACCTCCATATCTATACTGATAGACGGCGAAGGAAATTGGTCTTATGCATCCTGACCCAGAGCAAGTTATTAGACAGGCTGAAATGATATCCTGCCTAATTGACCAGCGCGATATGCTCGTGCGACAGGCAGAGGAGCAGAGATTGCGGTGGAACTCAGAGAAAGATGGTTGGGCACGGATGGCAGAGGCACTTATTGCACAGCAGGCCAAGCACAGGAGTTCGTCTGACAAGGATGAGGTAAGTCATTTGTCTCCTTTTAGCGATGTTGGTTTAGCAAGACTGCGTGGTCGTCCTCACAAATCACTTTTCATGTCAATCACTCGGCCGCGGCACTGGTAGTCAACTAGTCTATTTGACATGTGAACCACTTATTGCAACTTCTTGTCATTTTCATTACCCCCCTTTTCCTAGGGTTACCAGTAACTAACTTTGATTCAGGAACTTGAGCGACAACATGCTATAACTGAGGCAGACAATCGAAGTCTCCGCCAACGAGTGAGCTCATCCTTCCATCACACACTCCTATTGCTGATTTCCTACCAGCTTCATGAAACTCAATCGCGTCTCTCCATCCTCGAAGGCGAATTATCCCGCCTCCGCCCCCTACTTCTCATGCAACCTCTCGCGTTAAATGGGACTGTCACCTTGAATCAAGTACCAAAGATCCGTCCACGCCGCCGGAAAAGAAAAGACCCAGTGACTACGGAGGATGAGGATCCTGATCCTTCTGATGATGACCATCCAGGGGTCCCTGAGGATACATCTCTAACCACACCAAAGCAGACATCGCGTATAGCAGCAGCAAGTCTCCATCCGCATACTTCCAAGCGCCGGCAAAGACAAGCTCCGCGAGTTCTAACTGCGGATGCAAGAACAGAACACTTGCTGCTAGCGGCAAAGAGGATCGGAAAACAGCGTGCTGGCATAATGGCTGGCCTCACACATACCCTGGACAAGCGGCGAGAGGAATCAACATCAACTGTTGCTGCTACCCCTAAGACACCAAAGCGTACGACAGCTGTCCCCCCTGGGCCAGGGTACGTCTATCTTAATAGTCCTATGCGCCCAGGTGCTGTCCCTGTGCTTGTTCCAGCATATCCACACCACCTACTACAAACACCGAGTTCTTCTAAGACAACAGCTTCAGCGTCTTCCTCTACTTACCAACAGAAGAAGCAGCAAGGTGCGCGCAGCCAGAACCCACCGACGCCTTTGGACTCTCTTTTGAGTGCAGCACGGTCGATGATGGATAATGAGGAAGATGAGGAAGAGAGTGTTACCGGCACGAGGCGTTCGCGATCAAGCGATATGCCTGATAGTCCTGTACCGAAACGCAGGAGAATCGTCGCTCGGGAGAAAGTCAGTGCGCTCAGAGATCAAGCGAGAGATGAAGCTGCAGGACATCCAAGCAATAGCTTAACCGGCTCCAATTCAACTACTGTCGGCAGGGTTAGATCAGGGCTGGACGTACTAGCTGACCAAGCCGCCGCATTCTCTTCACATGATCTGCAGAGTCATTTGGAACCTCGCTCACTGCCCAAGGGTAAAGGAAAAGAGAAGGCTCCTGCCACTCCTGACAAATCCCCTGACAATCGGCTGAGAGAGAAAAGCAGGTCAAAGAGGAAGCAATCCGTACCTGACGTTGCACCCGAGCCTCCTCGGTCCCGTCGTCCCTCACCTTTACCCCAAGCAAGTGCAGCTGACTGGGATTCTGGACCGCCAAATCTACGTTCGGTCCAATGGACCGACGATCCTACACAAGTTTCCTCTGGGAACTACGGTTCTGCCCGTGAGATCGCAACCGCGTCAACACCTGTCCCCAAGACAATATCCCATACCCCTCCTCCGCGGCCCGAGTCGGCTGATCAGGTGGTGCATGGTCGTCCCAGCAGCGCGGCTACACCACCACCTATACCTCCCGCCGAGCCCACTTCCGATCCCAGCGTGGATGCGCCCCCCAGTCAGTCCGCACTCATTGATCCATTCCTTGTACCTCGTTCTCCTCGGCATGAAAGTTTCACAGTCACAGAGGCTGTGGTCTCGTCATCTGCAATACACAAACGGGCAGCCACGACCCCGATCAGTAGTAGTTTGGCAGATACCCCGTCAGATTTGCAAGCACATCTGCGACACGAGACAGCTCCTGGAAACACCAACGCGGGAAGTGCTGATTCGATCGCTGATATCACTGGACCGAGTTCTGGCCTCGCAGCTGGAACAGAATCTGTGGCGATCACGAAGAACAAGGAGGTCACCAGGGTTGTGGGCCAAGATGTTCCAAAGAGGCAGCGAAGTCCTTACGTCAAGTGGAGCAAAGAGGAGGATGATCTACTTGCTCAGGTTAGTGTTCTGTGAGTCCACAGCGGCTAGATTCTTGACACCTTTCATAGGCTGTCGCCAAATATGGACAGAAGTGGGACTTGGTCCAGAAAGCGTTACCATCGAGGGGATATCACCAAGTTCGACAGCGATGGCTTCGCAAACTAGGTACGCTGCAAAATATTCATTATTTACTACTCAAACTTATCCAGCTTCAGGGGTCTTCGACAGCAAACCAGACTTGTCTGCCTTCCAAACTGGTAGTTTCCCATCTGGCTCGCGTTTAGGAGAGACGCCAGGATCACCCGTCCCAGCTGAACCTCCTCCAAATCCGAAGTTGGGACTTGCTCCGCTGAGCAGTGAACTTGCTTTTTCGTCATTTTTATCTGGGAGAGGGGAGAGTCGACCGTCGTAGCAAAACTGTCGCTGTCTTGGTAATTGCTGAGAGTATTGTACCTTACTGTTTATTACTAGTACCGCCAGTCACTGATCATAGTGTAATCGTTGTGCGGGTATTATGTAGCAGCTGCTTGATTTTTTTTCGGATTGTAATGAAGAATGCAATACTTACGGGGACCAGGGGTGACTGCAAGTACTTACTTTTGCCAAATTGCGCCACGGGCCCTCGACAGTATTTGTTTTTTTTTCGACTCTGCAGCGTGCGCCCTGTCCCAGATCATAGCGCTAGCAAACGCTGTCACAAAACACGTTATACCATGCGTCTTCTGTATACAACAGCATTACTTGCAGTGTGGTATCGATATAAGCATCAAATCATCATGGCGAGTTCACTGGTCCCAGACAGACAAAAACTTCTTCAGACAATGACTACTCGTGACACACAAAAGGGCATCAGGATTCAGCACCATCTCCTTCTCGTTACTCCGAGTCTCCGACTGACATGTTTGTCGCTCGAGCTGAGTGGAATAGAATCGCGAATGACACTCTTGCTCTTGAAGAAAGATCTTCTGACAAACACGAACTCCTGGCGCCATCGGATGGTACCTCCGTGATCCACTCCGAGTCTATGTGAACTGGTGCAGGAGTCAGTAGAGAATCAGAACGCGCCTCTGTCAAAACACCGCCCCTCAGAGAGGTATCGTAAGG
Organism: Suillus spraguei; assembly: GCA_016800925.1. Taxonomy (NCBI): domain Eukaryota; kingdom Fungi; phylum Basidiomycota; class Agaricomycetes; order Boletales; family Suillaceae; genus Suillus; species Suillus spraguei. The sequence continues at coordinate 38,367 of JABCPU010000103.1, forward strand.
GATGCTACCTCAACTACAGATACTACGACCCGAAGGGAGCATCTCAGGCTGGAACCGAACAAAGAATGGACCATTCATCTCGAGATGGTAACAAGAATAGTCATCGGCATCAGGAAACCCCCCCGCTACAAATTTAGGCTAATTATGTAAAACTTTCTCCACATTCACGGCAGGCTCCTTCTTGCATTTTGGAATGTCCAACTTGCAGCCGTATCATAGTATTACAGGATGAGGTAGCTACGAATTGAAGAAAACAAATGCATCTGACAAAGAATCATCGATGCATTCAACGACTCGTCCTGTGCCAAATTGTCAATCCGGAAAAACTCTTGCAACCGCTCATCGAGTCAACAGTTTCATCAAGATTGTCTCTTCCAACGGCTCGTTTGAAGTCGAACCTTCACAAGGTCCTCAAGAGATCTTGTCGGCCTCTTACTGGTTCTTAGAACGAGAATCACCTATGTTCAAAGAGTTCCTGCGAGCTACACTAGTAAGAATCCACATGTTAGCCCTAAGGTCACATCTGAACACCGAGTTAAGTGTTGCTGTGAGCACCACCATGGCTGCTATGTGCTGCGCCATCCTGATGAGGCACGTCAACCCGTTCCAAGCGCCATCGAGGAGGCATCCTCAGTCTACCATGAGACCAACAGGAATAGTAGCACAGGAATGCCTTGCACCAATGCACATCTGGGAGCGAATCAATCTCAGCTGTGTCATTCTCATGTGGTACAGTAGCCTGTTGGCTAGACGAATGTCGGGTATCGTTTAATTTCCTGTATTCCGGTAGTTTGGCAGCAGCAAGTCGCTGTAGGATACAGATCAATAAAAAGGCACTGAGAAGGGGGGAAAATATTACAGTAAACTTCCGTCCTGGTATGACTTCAACGACTGGTGGTCCGAGGCTGTGTCTTGGCATAAAGAAAGAAAGATGCTGTCGTAGAAACTGCGAGACTCCGTTCGAAGGGGGAGGCGAGGAATCTATTTCGAGCTTGACACATACTCAGTACTCAGTCATGATGCGCGTTTGCTAAAAAAAATGAAGACTCACCTGATCAAACTGAGTTGCAGTCTGCCCAGAGAGAGAGGATGGTAAAGGCAATGTAGCAGGGACCTGTGGTGCCATCATTGAGTCAATTGTAGAAAAACTTAGACACACAACCTACATCTAGGGGGTTACGAGGTTGTACAAGGGGTACCGTTCTTGTGCGAGGAGAGAAGTGTAGAACTTGGCGGAGGCGAACAAAAACAGGTTGTCGTGGGTTGATTGTAGGCAAAGATCTTTCTGGCCTAGGTATGATGGATACCGGTTGTCTGCGGCGCCCGGCAGGAGAACGACGAGTTGCGTCAGACTGCAATCATAGTAATGAGTGGGTGGTATAAAGTATAATGAGTAAAAGAATGAGATGCACACATTTAGTAGGCTATTAAGGGCTGACTTTTGACGTGCGCTGATCTGTAAGAGAATGTTAAGATACGAACAACATATGTCTGCAGGGAATGCGTACACGGGCTTGAGTAAGGACATCAGGTGGAGTGTGGCATATGTAGATCTTGCAATCATCTCTTTCGTACATTGTGTACACTAACTGGCGCGAATTGGGTGAGAAGATAAGGTGGCTAGGATTCTGAATGTCGAATGAAGCGAGGAGTTGGCGAGACTCGAAAGCCCAGAGCTTGATGGTGTTGTCAAAGTAAGAACTACTGACAAGGAGAGCACCACCAAATGCCAGTGAAAGTGCTAGACCATGGACAAGTTTGGTGTGCCCTTCAAAGGGAACTCCCACAATCTCCAACGTCGACGCGTCAAACTCGTAGATCGTGTTGGTGAGGTCATGCAGATCCGACGAATCAATCAGATTTGGTTGAGAGCTGAATTTCAATTCCAATGCGGCTATGATCGTTTTGTTTTTGTTTGTCCAGAAAACTGGCGAATTTGAGAATCCTCTGGGTTCGTGTTTCCCTATCCTGACATCCAATTTTTGTGAATGGATATCCCAGACTTCAAGGCCCGCTCCCAAACCTGACTTGACCGTCCGTGGAAAATCGGACCGCACCCACCCGACCAATGCACTTGAATGGACCAGCCACGAGTTTCCCAGTCTCCAAGTTCCATATCCGCGCTGTTTGGTCTTCTGACCCGCTAGCTAGCAGTGTGCTATCTGCAAAGATATCAACTGTGTTGACATCCTGTGAGTGGCCTTCAAATGTTTTTACAATCCCCGTCCCAATCTCAAAGGCTTTTAGCTCCTCGCCATTGTCTTTGCCATCTCCACTACCAGTGACAACCCATCGACCATTCTTTGATACCGCCACTGCCCATACCTTCTTCTCGCAAATATCCCGCACTCTCTCCATCTCTTTACCCGCCTTCAGATCCCATTGCCGAGTAGTCCCGTCCAAAGATCCGCTGATCATTTGCTGGCCACCCGGAAAGTAGGACATGGAATTAATGCCACCTCCATGGCCCTTCAAAGTCGTTTCCAGTTTCAGAATCGATTTTGTGGTGGCTGCCTTCGTCGATGCAGAAGCCATAGTTGCGTCTCCGTGAACGAAGCCTTAAGGTAGTTGAGTACGGGCAAGGTGTTGTTCAAGGTGAGGTCTCCTGGCGTCAGTGTATTCTATGACGGACGCTGGCAGCGATTCGAAGATAGGTCCCCCTGGTCAAACCAGACGTCAGTCCATACCTGCTGGAAATACCAATGATATCTCGGTGTTACCAAGAGGTTCCGGTTAGCAGTAATGAACTTGAGGAGCGATGAGGGATAAATTTCTGAATGTGAGCGCAGGTGCTGCCTTGCATAATACCCTAACATGCCTCTTCTGCATAGCCCACCTGTGCTGTGCACGGTGCTTTGACCATTCATCACATTTTCTTCTCTTGGCTTCTCGGCTCACAGCCATGGCTTAGGCGCTCATTGATCAATGCAACCTGTATCTGTGGTTATTTGCTGTACAGGCGGATTGACTATTCGGTACACTGACATGCCTCCTTCCTTGAAACTTCGAATACCGATCCATCTTGTTGCACACCTATCATGATAACGGGTCCTTTATCGCAGCACCCCCACAACGTGATTAATGAAAACTGGCTTTCATTGATCACACTCTGGGGGTGCTGCGGGGGACGTTTCAGGTACAGGCCCTGTTGATGGATAGTGCACTGCCATGTGATGAGAAAGACGACCCGTGGGTATTCATTTCATCCTTCAAGTTTGAATGCTCAGACCCCTTCACTCAACCATGCAGACCCCATCCAATCCTATATCCACCAATCTTATGTCACCTTCCTCAACATGGACAACAATGACGTAGGGTTGCTCTTGAGTGGAGTGGAGAGGACAATTGATACAGGTTTCCGGTGCTACGGCAGTAGGTAGTATACTATGGTGAGTGTTTACGTTGTCCTTGTTACTAAAAAATCTTTCTTTCACATAATAAGAAGCATGTCAGACACGTGTGCTCGTAGCACTATACACGACGCTCAGCTTCCCGCACATAATAAACTGGCGTATGCTGGTAAGTTGTCTTGAGACATCGTTTTGATAAACATACGATGCTTCAGTTCAACGCACTAGCATAAGAACAGTATGCGTACGCAACCGCTTAGATATCAGGTATAGCATGTATTTGAAGACGCACAAAAGTGGGCAGCATAGCAGGAACATGAAACGTGCAAGGCAGAACAGGGTAGCGATCAATTTCTTCACAACATATACTTACTCTTCAAATCTTCCTTTGGCACGCTGCGATGAGAACAAGTGATGGCAAAATTTTTACCAAAGTCTGCATGGATTTTCTTATTTCGTCTCTTGGTGTAGTATGTACTCACTCGTTACTTACAAATTATGCATAATCACATTAATTAATCATGGCATGTAGTACGAGGGCTGACGAGGTACGACAGACAGCAAATTCCTCTAATCCTACACCGTCAATTAAGTCCTTGAGCTTCGTAACATAGGTACGAAATACGAGTCCAATTCAAGTACGTCCATATGAATTCATACAATGAAAACCTTCCTCCAATGTCCACCATTCATACAATGTTCACTGTCGCATTGCGGTATTCAAGCAACGGGGTCGAATCAGCTATAAATCAGCCTATAAAATCAGCCTCAGATTACAAATGGAAATAAGAACTAAAGATCTCGTACCCCAAGGAGACACAAGTGCGTGAGTGTAAAGATCGCAAGACCCTCTGCAAGGTAAGACGGTACAGTGACGGTACAGTTCTGGTAGGAACCATCAATCCCAAGAGTGTGAGTGTCAGGTGTCCAAGGTCCTGCATAGAGTACAGATCCCAACCCATCTGCAGGGTCGGGGCACGAGCCGTCCACGCAGGATTTGATTCCCAAGGCGATGCCAACCTGAATACAGTCTGCCATGGATACCTATGGCACCTGTTAAAGTGACGCATGATACTAAGAAACAGACCAACTACCAACCGGTTGAATAACTTGAGCATCCAATTCCTGACCGGGGCAGAAGCTGTCCCCATTCTGAGGGTACCCTAGCTCGATTGTCTGAGCCAAGGTAGTAGCAATTCCTGCAGCAAAGACAGCTATGCGTTTGAAGAGCATGTTAATGGGATGTTGATTGCGAGGGTTAAGGCGCTCTCTAGGTCATTGCTTGTCTTGCCAATAAGTTGTGCAACTTTATACCCCTTGAAGGGGGAATTGGTATTGAGTTTCAATCGATACATAGATTGCGTCATGTATTGAACCCACCTGTCATGACATACGGTGATGAAATGCTCGATTCATGTACACGGGCACTTGTAGCCAGAGTCCAGGTTATGCTGATTGCAGGAAAGGCCTCTGAAGAGGACGGAATTGTCATCACTGCCACAGAATCGTACAGCAGCTCAACGTTCAACAACGGCAAAGTGGGCTAGGCTCACTCCCTGGACTTGGCGCACAGGAAGAGACAGACACCAGCGGATGTTGAACAGGGAAGCGTAGTAAGCACCGTGACTTCCGATCGGCGATGTTAGTAAGTTCCAGTGATCCATCGACGCATTACATAACAGAGACTTGGCAGCCTCCCTCATGAATGTCAATGTCCAGCTTGCAGCCGTATCATAGTTTGGATGTACATCACTCAGTATACAGGATGAAGCGGCGACGAATTTCAAAAACAAACGTATCTCACACAGAATCCTCGATGCATCCAACGACTCGCCCGAATTGCAAGTTTCGTCATTTTTCATACAATATTCAAACAAGCTGCACGTTCCGACTCGTCCGGTGCCAAATCAATACGGCAAAACTCTTTTAGCTGCTCATCCCAAGACCGGTCGACAGTTTCATCAAGATTGTCAATAGGCTCTTTCAACGGCTGAAGTCGAACCTTCGCAAGGTCCTCGGGAGATCTCGTCGGCCTCTTGGTGGTTCTCGGAACAAAAATCCCCTATATCGAAGACTCCCCGCGACCTACACTAGTAAGAATTCACATATCAGCCTTAGAGCCACACCTGAAAGCACTGTAGTACTCACGCTTCGTCAGAATCCGGGGGTGAAAACTGAGCCCTGCCCTTCTAGTGTTTCTTCGAATTGATATCCCATAATGACAACAGCGCCTCATTGAGATACTGCGTGACTCTGAAAGGACGAGGAATATGGGTCCTCTTGACTCATGGGTACTGCAATAAGCGAAAACACGGTGAGTGTTTCCTTTATGTTTACAATTCAAAGTTGATCTTACAAGTCGTGCGTCAAATGTGTGTGCCTCTGCAAGTTTTGACCGTCGAGGACGATTGTCTGGTCGCACATGATTAACCGGTACATGGATCATGAATGTTGGTAAGCTGGCCTGCGACATCGCTTGGGAAGCGTACGATGCAACAGCTCAGCTCACCAACACCAGAACGGTAGGTACACACTGCTGCTCGGATCTCGGATACGTGCATGAAGTAGTCCTGGAGCTGCACACAACGGTAGCATTTGCATGTTCGATGCCAGCGGATACATGAACTTTTCTTTGACTTTGTTGCGCGTAGACTAATTTCACCACTTCAAACCATTCTTGAACATGCACCTATCCTGTGATCTTTCACTTCCTCTACCAAGAGCCTTGCATTATATACTGTGATCGCCAAGGCCTGCATCTTCCGACGTTGTCCGTGTTCAACATTAGTGTCTACTTCATTTCATTTTCGAATTTTACCATGATGCGAGCAATGGTACTCGCACTGCAAACACCATCGTCACCTACAGGTCAGATAAAGATGATACCGGGATGCTCATACTTTTAACATTTTCAGGTGCGTCGATTTAGTCTTCGCCACCCCAACAAGGCTTACAGTCTTTGTGATATAAACAGGCCGCCTACTGAGATGCAATGTCCTAGTTTATGCACACTCAAATGAATTCCCCTGGATTTTATGGTACTGATCAGCATCTCCCGTAGAACAAGCCTAATACAATTTTATTCATGAACAGTCACCCGATGACAGGTTTTCTCCATCGTTTACACAGTACTTCTGTCATGATCGTGAATGCAGGATCTACTGATCTCTCAGTATAAAAAGAATATGGGCCTGCACGAAACGTTGAAGACTCAGTCAAGTAAATTCCGTATCATCCCTGTAACTCCCCTTGGAATCCCAGAATTGATATATATCCTTGTACATGTGATACCAAGACAGATGTTCATCGGGCTCATGTCAACTTGGCAAATGTACGAAGATATATGCTACATATTGACCAAATACACTACATGGCCACGGTCACGGAGGAACACATCAGAGGAGGGAAAATATCAAAACTATAATACTGCGCGAATTTCAGCAAAGCCACTCTAGAGGTAGAATTATTATGCAACCGTGTAGAAGTGAGAAACAACCAGGTACAAAGAATCAGATAACAGTACTTACATGCGAACACCAAGCTAAGTGTGACCGTGAGCACCACCATGGCTGCTATTTGCTGCGCCATCCTGGCGAGGTATGTCAACGCGCTCCAAGCGCCATCGAGGAGGCATCCTCAGTCTGCCATGAGACCAACAGGAATAGTAGCACAGGAATGCCTTGCACCAATGCACATCTGGGAGCGAATCAATCTCAGCTGTGTCGTTTTCATGCGGTACAGTAGCCTGTTGACTAGACGAATGTCGGGTATCATTTACTTTCTTGTATTCCGGTAGTTTGACACACAAAAGGGCATCAGCACCATCTCCTTCTCGTTACTCCGAGTCTCCGACTGAGATATCTGTCGCTCGAGCTGAGTGGAATAGAATTTCGAATAACACTCACTCCTGCTCTTGAAGAAAGATCTTCTCACAAACACGAACTCGCCATCGGATGGTGCCTCCGTGATCCACTTGCATCGACCTCTATTTGAACTGGTGCAGGAGTCAGTAAAGAATCAGAACGCGCCTCTGTCAAAACACCGCCCTCAGAGAGGTATCGTAAGGAATGCCACCTCAATTACAGATACTACGACCCGAAGGGAGCATGCTCAGCATCAGGAAATCATGAGTTTACCTATTCCTTACTTATTTCAAACTTTTCCCACTTATTCCAAATGGATCTACTTATTTCTCTTAATTACCACCTGGTCCCAACTGAACTATCAGGATCTGTTAGCCATCATTATAATGTGTGCTATAAAATTATTGGACTCTTAATTTGCAAAATAGTACTCAAGAGAATATTTGAGAAATAAAATCATCAGCATTAATGTGTCACTCGAGCTTCATACTAGTCACTAATTGTTGGTCTTATGCAATGAAACTTGTCTCTCAGGCCCAACAAACATATTGGAATACTCAATTTTGAAGCAGTTGTCAAATTTCAGAAAAAAAGTAGGTCATTTGAAATAAGTGGGAAAAGTTTGAAATAAGTAAGGAATAAGTAAACTCATGTTCAGGCTGGAACCGAAAAGGAATGGACTATGTATCTCGAGATGGTAAGAAGAACAGTCAGTCATAAGTCCCCCTGAAGTTTTCCTGCCCCAAGGATAGCTCCTTTTATTTCTCTGAGACACGGTAAGACTACCACAAACTCTATGTGTCTGTGACTAATTGGGTTACCACAGTGTGAGGCTCACTACTGCTAAATTTCTGAACGAAATGCATCACTTTAGCGGACAAGCGGCCTCCATCCTGCAACACATCATTTCTTCACTCACCATGGTGACAGATTCCAATTTATTTGTATGGCTTGCCATCGAGTAGCAATGGACACATACAACCCAATATGTGCACCATCAACTGATAAATTCATTAGTCTAGGGGATTGATGCCGCAAAAATCCGCTTCCCTTGCATCATCCATTTGTTTGCCACGATGAGTATCACCAGGTGCACCACGTATAGCGACACCGCGGCAAGGTGGACGCACTCTACTAGGACATGGCAAGTTATCATGATTCAATCCCAGCAATCATACCTATACCGTGTCCTATGCCTGAGTGAACACATCAACTTGACTATTACTGTTTGTTTTCTCCAACTTCCAGTAGTGTCACCGTTGTGGTCCGTCCTTCTTGAATTCTTTACTTTCGCTCTTTTCTGGCATATTTGGTAAAGTCACCGGCACAATGAGATCAAGGAAGATTTCAACATGGACACCAGATTGAATGATTAGAGAAGATGAACACAAACGGGGAGCATGGAGAGAAGAGCAGGAACATTGAGTGTGCGGGACGGAGTATCGGACAATGTCTTGACAACGTATGTTCAGTCTTCGAATCTTCCTTTGGCGTGCTGCTACCAGAACAAGTGATCTCAAACTTTTTACCAGAGACCACATGGATCTTCTTATTTCGACTTCCAATCTAGTGCTCACTCTTCATTTACGGGTTACGCATAATCATATTGATTGATGGCAAGTACGAGTGCTAACGAATTACAATAGGCAGGAAATTCCTCTGATCCTACATCAACAATCAAGTTCTTTGAACTTCATAATGAAGATACGAAATACGAGTCCAGATCCAGTACGTCCATGTGAATTCACATGGTGAAAACCTTCCTTCGGTATCCATACTTCATACAATTTTCACTGTTGCATTGCGATATTCAAGCAACGGGAGTGAATCCGCCTATAAAATTGGCCTAAGATTACAAATGAAGATAAAACTGAAGATCTCGTACCCCAAGGAGACACAAATGCGTGAGCGTAAAGATGGCACGACCTTTTGCAAGGTCAGACGGTATAGTGACTGTAAAGTTCTGGTAGGAACCATCAATCCCAGGAGTGTGGGTATCAGGCTTCCAAGGTCCTGCGTAGAGTACAGATCCTAACCCATCTGCAGGGTTGGGGCACGAGCCGTTCACGCAGGATTTGATTCCCAAGGCGATGCCAACCTGAATGCACTCTGCCATGGATACCTATAGCATCTGTTAGAGTGGCGCATGATAGAGAAACGAACCAACTACCGACCGGTTGAATAACTTGAGCGGCCAATTTCTGACCGGGGTGTAATTTGTCCCCATTATGAGGGTACCCTAGCTCAATTGTCTGAGCCAAGGTAGCGGAAATCCCTGCAGCGAAGACAGCTATACTCTTGAAGAGCATGTTAATTGGAAGTTAATGTGGGGGTTAAGACGTGTTGTAGTCGGTATTGCGAAGAAGTTGGGTAGCTTTATATCCTTCGGAAGGTCACCGGCACTATGTAGTAATCGGTCGGAAATTGTTTAGGCTGGGAAAGACTCCTGATTCTAACCGGTGCATAGTGACCTTAGTACCATTCCGAAGTACTTAGATCGGCTCTCTGGTACCCTGTTATCAGTTAGATCTTACTCGGTTCGTTGAGTTTCTTCAAACCTGCACAGACAAAATCCTGGAGAACGTCCTCACGGCATTCACAACGAAATGACCCCAGATTTTACTTGGATAGTATGTTTGATCCAGTTTCATATTGCAGCTATCGTCGAGGAGTGTTGGGTACGATGGTTCGAGTTCATGGTACCCTGTTACTATCAGTCGGATCTTACTCGGTTCCTTCGAGTTTCTCTGAACCCTGCGCTGTGGAAGTTAACGTTCATTCATGATGATGATTATATTAACACACTTTGTAAACAAGCAGACTACTAAATTCAGGGTAGTCAACACTCTCCGATAATGGCTGCAACATTTAACTGAAGCGAACATGAGTCGAATGGAGTCTGGGGTCATTCTGTCATTCCGCTGTGAATGAAATGCCTCAAGGGTGTTCGGACTTTGTCTGTGCTGGGTTTGGAAAAACTTGTAAGAACCGTGTAAGGTCCGATTGATAGCAGGGCGAGCTTATGCTACTTAACGCGGGCGAAATCTTGACGCACTCTGCTTGATAAATGACGTGAGTAACAGCAAAGCGGTTGGGACTTCTGAATGTCTCCTTTCGACATCGTCGTTCACAACAACCAACACCTCACCTTGGACAATCCACATCCCCCGAAATACGTCAGTCTATTGCACCGAGTCTCGTTTGACATGCTGTATCCCTCGCCCACGGCGTGGGCTAATAACACCTGCAGTATTCCATCAGACCAATCTTTACTTATTGGAAAGCAGTGCCTTCAACGATACCGATGCCCATGCCTCTGCATCACATATGAAAGAAGCAGTCGTTCCTATTCACCAGAGCATCACGCCCCAAAGGAAGTAGTGGATTCGCAGCCTCGAGACATTCTAGACTGTAAGTTTACCTTATCAACACGCCATTCTTTACTGTTTTGAGCAATTTACATCACAGTTCCCCCGAATCGTTTGACTCGAGAAGTACATACGTGATCCGTCATTGGCAAAAGTTCAGAGAGTCTGATGACAAGCGTAGATATTATATGCTTCCTTTTTCAAGTTTGACTGTCTAAACTGTATCATGTCAACGTATAGTAAAGATTCAAGAATTTCTATTCTTCCAACACAAATCGGTATACACAGAGAGGCAACTAACATGGTGACGGATATAAAGTTGCGGGTAAAATATTAAACTCTACAGACAACATGTTCAACTGATGTCATTTACGAAGACTGAGCCTCTAACTGGTTAGTTGCTGCGATTGAGATGGTCCTGCCTCTGGCTGCGACTGATTGGCCAGCGGTTTCAATTCAATTTCCTGGTGCCCGACCCTAGAAGACTACACGAGTGAATTGATTTTGTGAACGAACAGGTTTAGGGTACCCAGGAGGAGGTACAGCAACCGGATCAAGAACATTCTCTTCCTCTTCATCTGACTCAGGATCGTCATCATAGACTGGCCGTGGTTCCGGCTTCTTCTCCTTTTTCTGGAACCAGCTGAGGCAAAAGAAGAGAACAAATGGTCGTACACCGTCGTCTACACCGACAACATCGCCCTAGAAAATGACGGGGTCAGAACTCACGAACTTAATGGAGTTTTAGAAAACAAACGTAGGTAGCTTGTCCGAGAGGAACATTGGCAATATGCGCAGTTTTTCGTCTCGGTTCGCGCGCCCTTTGCTTGCCCTCGTGCGACGACGACTGGATGGATTGAAGAAGGCCCTGCCACCAGGCAAGGAAGTGGGTGGAGAACGTCCTGCAGGATGGCGATTGCGAGGTAAGGGCAATGTGGCAGGGAGCTGTGGTATGAGTGTTGAGTCAACTGCAAAAGAAACAAGAGAAAGAGACTCACATCTAGGGGATCCCGAGGCTGGTTGTTCCTGTCAGAATGTACTGCGTTCGCACGAGAAGAGAACCGAAGGAGTTTGTGGAGGCGAAGGAACGTGGCTTGTTGTGGGTCTCTTGTAGGCAGAGGTCTTGGTGCTATGGGTATAGCGTATATTGGTGGTTTGCGCTGCCCAGCAGGTGGACAATGAGTTGCATCAGACTGCAATGACAGCAATGGGTAAGTGGTATGATGAGTAAAAGAACGAGAAGTGCACATTTAGTAGATCCCTGCGGGCTGACTTTCTGCGTGCAATAAGCTGTAAGGGGGATATTAACACACCAATAGCAGGCGTGTACAGGGAATGCATACACGGGCCTGAGCAAGGATGTTGGGTGGTATATCAGATGTAAATCTTGCAGTCATCTTTGGCGTCTGTTGTGTAAACTAGTTGGTGTGAATCAGATGAAAGCATAAGGGTAAGGGGATTCTGAATGTCGAAGGAGGCGAGGAGTTGACGGGACTCGGAAGCCCAGAGCTTGATAGTGTCGTCATGAGAAGAAGTCCTGGCAAGGAGAGTACCATCGAGTGAAAGTGCTAGACCATCAACGAATTTGGTGTGCCCTTTAAAGGGAGCTCCAATAATTTCCAGCGTCGACGCGTCAAACTCATAGATTGTGTTGGCAAGGTCATCAGATTCAGAGCTGAATTCAAATGCGGCTATGATGGTTTTGTTGTTGTTTGTCCAGAAAACTGGTGAAAGTGTGATTCCGTTACGGTCGGGTTCTCCTATAGTCACATCCAATTTCTGTGATTGGATATCCCAGATTTCAAGACACGTCCCCCAATCTAACTTGACTGCGAGCTTCTTCAAGTGTGGGGAGAATCGAACCGCACCCACTTGACCAATGCTATTGAATGGACCAGCAACGAGTTTGCCCGTCTCCAAGTTCCATATCCGTGCTGTTTCATCGTCTGACCCACTTGCCAGCAGTGTGTTATCTGCGGAAATATCGACTGCGTTGATATCCTGTGAATGGCCTTCGAATGTTTTCACAGTCCCCGTCTCAACCTCGCAGGCTTTCAGCTCCCCACTATCACCACCAGTGACAACCCATCGACCATCCCGTGACACTGCCACCGTCCATACCTGCTTCTCGCAAACATCCCGTGCTTCCTCGATTTCCTCGCCTGCCTTCAGATCCCATTGCCGAGCAGTCTTGTCCAAATACCCGCTGATTATTCGCTGGCCGTCTGGAAAGTAGGATATGGATCGAATCTCGCCTCCATGACCCTTCAAAGTCATTACCTGGATCAGAATCAATCTCGTGGTGGCTGCTTTCGTCGATGCAGAAGCCATGGTTGCGTCTCTGTGAGCGAAACTCGCGGTGAAAAGTTGAGTACAAGCAAAGCACGGGCAACGTGTTCTTTGGTATAGAAGGTGCAAAGGTGATGTCTCTCAGCGTCAGCGTGCTATATGACTGACGATGGTAGTGATTCTCCCCCCAACTGCATATATATATTGTAACATGCCCTTCTTCATGCCCTTCTGTGCTGTGAACTGCGCCCTAATTCCATTCATCGCATTTTCTCGTCCTTGCTTCTCGGCGCACAGCCATGCCTCACTACTATTACAAAAGCGTCAATTTTGTTTCCTTTTCCTACCAAACTCTATCACTGATTGCTTGTTTGTCAGTTTCGCTTTGGACGCGGTTGGACCACCTTTCCTCATTCCACTATATCAAACTGTTCCGAGTACGTGCACATCCAAGGCTTTATTACTTCCCTATCAACACACGGAACTTTGCAGATATGCGGATGTGTCCAGCTTATGATCCTCTTTTGTCACGCCATAGTCACCTTTGGATCCACAAAGCTTCGATCACCTTATATACATTTACAATGTCACTTATGATACTTGATAGTTTCTCCGTTACTGAAATCAAGGGCTCATCCATAGAAATCGACATCGGTATTGCCATATATTTGTTGGTAGAAAGCTGCAGGCCTGTGAGTAAAAATGCAACATAATATCACATCTCGCAACCTGCATCCGACCAATGCCCATCGATTTCACCCAGATCTGACCGTAAAAATGGTGTGGTTAGTGTCGAGTGGAGGGGACAATAGATACAGATCTCCGGTGCTACGGCAGGTATACAGTGAGTGTTTACGTTATCCTTACTATTAAAAACCTTTCTTTCGCATAATAAAAAGCATGCGGATGTGTGTGCTTGTGGCACTGTACACGACGCTCAGCTTCTCGCACATATTGGTGAGTTGTCTTGAGACATCGTTTTGAGAAACATACGATACTTCAGCCCAATGCACCATAAGAACGGCACGCGTACGCGACCGTTCAGATATCATGGTATGTATTTGAAGACGCACAAAAGTGGGCAGCATAGAAAAAAGAGCGGGAACATAGCACATGCAATGCAGGACAAAGTAGCGAACGATGTCTTATTTTTGTCTTCAAATCTTCCTTTGGCATGCTGCGACCAGAACAAGTGGTGGCTAACTTTTTACCAGAGTCCACATAAATTTTCTTATTTCATATCTCGGTGTAGTATGTACTCACTCGTTACTAACAAATTATGCTCCTGCCTTTAGAAGTGTCGCAGCCTCCTGCGGGGGGGTTATCATATCCAGCATAAGTCACGAGGTTGAACCCGGGCTCGTCGCGCTCCTCGTTGCTGTATAAGGGTTATTACATAAATGGGTAAATGGCATATTAGTGTATCTAACCTCCAGAAGTACCGCTGCCTCCATCGTCTCCGTATCCAATATCATCCATGACGTCGGACTCGCGCTCCTCGATTGCTGCAAAACGTTGATCCATAAGTGAATAAATGACATATTAGTGTATCTGACCTTTAGAAGAAGTGCTGTCTGGAACATCTCCTCCATATTTTGCATATCCAAGATAACCCAAGATGTTGGGATCGGGCCCATCGCGCTTCTTACTCTCTACTAAGTCATGAAATTGAAATTCAATGTCAAGGTTCTCTCGCTTAGCTGAGTGATACCTGAGTGGATATGATACTGCTGAAGATAATGAATACTCACAGGAACGTTTCGAGATCGCTCCTGGCGCAGGCAACGCCGTAACCAGGATGGCTAAAGATACAAGCGCACTAAAGAGCACAGAGAGCTGCATGTTCAATGTTCAGAGGTGGTAAGAGGAGTGACTACTTTTCTGATTGGCACTATACTGAAAATTCAAGAGGGCTTTTATACACTTTAACGTGTCCGCTCGTTTTAGGAATGATTGCATATATGTTGAGATCGGGGCCAGCGACCTCATACTGGAGTTCTTGAGCTTCAAGGTGTGACACCGCCACAATACAGCATGCAATATCTGACATGAGACCGAGAACCAGAAACAAAAAAAAATAAACAGGTTGGACAAATACACTACAATGAGCTGCGTGGCAATTGCCCGGTGGCTGATACAGATGAGTCGGCTTCGGAAGCTTCATGGTCGTGGCTCAGGGGTGCATTCACAGTTGGCTAGTGTTTGGTAGCGTGAGAGGAGTTGCTATGTTAATTATGTATGAATTAAAGATTCAAATGCTCACCAACATTTTATGGGACCGTTCCTTTCAAATAACGATTCTTTCCTTTGCCATTCTTTTCGGAAGACGATTGAATGCCATCAAAACAGTTCCTGATATTGAGCAAGCGATACTGTGAAGGGCTTTCTGTGTCAGAGCGCAGCAGTTTAAAGTGAGTGGCCTGTACGCAAGCAAGCAGGTCCAAGATAAATTGTTATGTTCAGTCCGGAGATCGCTAGCCTGTTTCTAGGTGAATGTATTTAAAGAGCAGAAGACATTAATGATACCTGCTGAGAGGAGATAGGCACTGTCAGGGGTCCATATGAACGATATTTTCCAATCAAACTGAATTCGGTGTCGTACACTTGGGGACCATTTGGTCCAAGTCCCATATTTGAATATCTTTATGAGTAGTAATGCCGGGTTGACCAGTTGGAGAAAATCAGATGTAATAGATAGATTTTATCCACAACGTCGGTGTGAGACAGTCCAAAGGACCTGCAACTGAGCTCTCAGTATCGCTGCCTTTTGGCGTAATAATTAAGCGGATGACTGACTTGACTTGGTTAGAAATGACCGCACTCACGGCCTTTCCAAGTCCGATTTTGTGGTCCAACGCAGCGATTAATGAGCGCGAGCCGTCCGCGATACCCCTTGTAACATGCATCTATCTCTGCCTCTGCCGCTCATCTCCTTCCAAGATATCCTCTTATTGCATCCGAAGTCTGGCCAACGTGCCAGGGAGGTACCTATCTTGGTCTCAGTATACATAGCTATAACAGAAGGCAGGACTAGCAAGATATCCTGCATTCGAGAATTTCAAGTTCAGCCTTTTGAGAGGACACTGTCGCAGGAAAAGGTGACATTACAGGTGTTTAAATCGACTTGGGTGTACTTCGACAACTTTCATTATCATATGGTAATTTTGGGGCGGCATTCTCCATCACATCTTCAATGTCTGGAACTTCGACGCGACTGCAAATACATGCGTGGTGCAAGTACCTCGAAGTGAGCTTGCATCTCCATATGTTTCGAGCACCTCTCGATTAATACCACATCCTCAGCATACAATTTTGCGAGCTGCGAGCTGCGTGCCATTGTCATCTGGGTAGGCTGTCCTGAGAAAGACATTCATTCCTTTTTCAAGAGCATGGGCCGCTTACCGTGAGTATTATTCTCGCTGCCTAGTACACGGCACAGTCATGGAAATGCTATGGGTTTATTGGCTATAAACTGCGAAGAGGATCCGAGACTGAAGGTGCATAAGCATAAAGTTGTAATATACGCTTGAATGTAACAGCTGTTTGATGGACGAAGAAGGCGGCGCGAACCTTTTTTTATATATCAAGACTCTGAATCCTCGTTCCAGACCTTCCGTGAGTAGAAATAGGCAACGAGGCGGTTTGAACTAAGGTTTTCTCGCCCCCAAGATTAAGTAACATGCACTTATCGTACTGGTCATAAGCATCAGTTACCAGGCGGCCTTCTGCAAAGTCAGCCCGTTGATTGAATTGCTCCCACGAATTATGTGCCACTCACTCACTTGCAACAGGCTGGCCAGGCTGTGGCTTGCACATATCATATTCAAAACACCATCTATGACTCACCCCAAGCCAGCGTGAATCACATATTACACACACTCTTAAACACTTCACCAAGATTGTTGACATGCACACACATGTCACATCATCCAAGATAATGAACCAGAGTTCTGGAATTCAAGATCCTTGGGGGGTCAATGCAAGACAGGTGATGACAAAGCGGCTGCAAGTGGTTGCCAGGGAGAGAAAGGATGAGAGCGTTTGAGTGGGTTTTTATTATTATTATGACGTAACTTACATAAGGGATTCTTTCGTACCCCCTGAGCCAGAAACACCTTGGTTTGAGACAGTCTTTGCGATACATCTACGAAAAACTTGACGGAAAAAAATGGCAAAACCAAAGTCAACGAGCTGATTCAGGTGAAGTCTGTGAAGGTCCAAAAGACGTTGTCTTTCACGTCTCGTGCACCCAATTACTTTGAATTCACAACTGTGCTTACAAAGCGCGATAAATCACTCTATAAGGTTACCAAGAAGAAAAGGTACACCTTCAAATACCTTCTTGGTTCTTCGCGCAGGTATGTCGGTCCTTGGATGATTATCTGATGCCACGACAACGATGGGATCTCACTTATTTTTCATTATAGTCGCACGGAAGCTATGAACATCGACAATAAGAATGATCATGTTGCTCAAGAGCACGAGCAGAGATACTGCGGCGTGCCCGTAGTTCGTGCTATAGCTTATCAAGGTACATAGTGGGATTTCGATGAATGGTTGTAGTGGGAGAGATAATATCATTTATACTGAGGTTGTGACGACGCCTACGAGGTCCATTGTTTGCATGTTGATATGAGGTGGCAGTTAGCCTGATATTTTTGTATACCAGTGTTTTCTTGATACCAAATAAATAACAAATACTTGTGACAGAATGTTGATGTCGGTGAAAAACAGGTATGCGCGCTTTCAGATCCAGTGAGATGGTGGTGCTGGCAGCTGGAGTGTTTCATTAAATGAGCGCGCGATTGTGAGCCAAACACTTACGGGGTCCTACTTCGAGACGTGAATTCAACTTTTGCGTTTCCGCATAATTGTGGAAACGGCTGCGCTCATCCATAGAATTCAATATCGGCATTGCCATACATTTGTTAGTAGAAAGCTGCAAGTGTGTGAATAATAATGTAACATCTCGCAACTGCTGCACTCGACCAATGCTCATCGATGTCACCCAGGTCCAACCACAATGCGTCCCATGTGCGGTCGAGAGAGCCAGATGATCATGTCCAAGATAAGATACAAAATATCTGTGAATGCGAATTAACTCGAGTTTCCTGTTCAATCATTGGATTCTCACTTGAACTAAGAAGTGCAAGAATGACAGTGAGGCATGGGCGCTACCACCAGTTATGAGTGTGGGGTCGATGATATCAGTGAAATCGATGTACTCACCTTTGGAGGTTAGTCTGTTCCCTTGTTCCAGCCTGGCCAGGCTGTGGCTTGCACATATCCAAAATACCATCTATGATCCCAACCAACCATGAATCACATACGCCTTCTCTTACATATTCGTTCACAAAATTAATTCACTCATGTAGGGTCTGGCACGAGGAAATTGAATTGAAACCGCTGGCCAATCAGTTATAGCCAGAGGCAGGACCATCTCGTCTTGTGGCAATTCACCACTAAGAGGCTCAGTCTTCGTAAATGACATCTGTTGAGCATTTCGCCTGTTGAGTTCCGTGTTTTACTTCCAACTTTATATCCGTCACCATACCAATTTGTTTTGGAAGAGTGAAAATTCTCGAATCTCTACTATACATTGACATGATGAAGTTTAGACAGTCAAACTTTAAAACGAAAGCATCAAATATCTACGCCCTTTATCAGGCTCTGATCACTATTGGAACCTTTGCCCAGAAAAGCGAGCTTCTGCCAGTGACGAATAAGGTCTGTACTCCTCGGGTAATATTCAGTAGGAACTATGCTGAGTTGCTCAAAACCGCAACAGGGCATGTTGATAAGGTAAACTTACAGTCTGGTTTGTTAAGGCTGCAGATCCACGACTCCCTTTAGGGCGTGATGTTCTAGCTAGCTTGCTATTGGATGATGTGACCCGTGTGTGCATGTCAACAATCTTGGCGAAGTGTCTTTAAGGTACTTGGGATGAGGCACAGGGACTGAATAAAGAACATTTTCTTCCTCTTCGTCTGACTCAGGATCGTCATCATAGACTGGCCGTGCTTCTGGCTTCTTCTCCTTTTTCTGGAACCAGCTGAGGCAAAAGAAGAGAACAAATGGTCATACTCCATCGTCTACACCGACAACATCGCCCTAGAAAATGACGGGGTCAGAACTCACGAACTCAATGGAATTATAAAAAAACAAACGTAGTTAGCTTGTCCGAGAGGAACGTCGGTGGTATGCGCAGTTTTTCGTTTCGACTCACGCGCCTTTTTCTTCCCCTTGTCTGATGACGACTGGATGGGATTGAAAAGGGCCCTACCACTGGGAAAGGTAGTCGATGGAGAGATTTCTGTAGGAGGGTGATTAGGAGGTAAGGGCAATGTAGCAGGGAACTGCGGCGCCAGCGTTGAGTCAACTGCAAAAGACACAAGAAAGAGGCTCACATCTAAGGGATCACGATGCTGGTTGTTCCTATCAGAGTGTACTGCGTTCGCACGAGAAGAGAAGAAAAGGAATTTGGCGAAGGAACGGGGGTTGTTGCGGGCCTCTTGTAAGTGGAGGTCTCGGTGCTATGGGCATGGCAGATATTGGTGGTCTGCGGTGCCCGGCACGACGCCGACGAGTTGCATCAGACTGCAATGACAGCAATAGGTGATTGGTATATTAGTATTGACTAAATGAATGAGATGCGTACATTTAGTAGATCCCTGCGGACTGACTTTTGCGTGTAATAATCTATGAGGGGAATGTTAGCACATGAACAGCAAAAGTACACAGGCAATGCATACATGGACCTGAGCAAGAATGTCAGGTGGAGTATCACAGATGCAGATCTTGTAGTCGTTGTTGGCGTTTCTTGTATAAACTAGTTGGCGTGAATCAGGTGAGAAGATGAGGTGATAGGGATCCTGAACATTGAATGAAGCGAGGAGTTGGCGAGGCCCGAAAGCCCAGAGCTTGATGGTGCTGTCATAGTAAGAAGCACTGGCAAGGAGAGCTCCATCAGATGAGAGTGCTAGACCATGAATGACATTGGTGTGCCCTTCAAAGGGAACTCCAACAGTCTCCAGCGTCGACGCGTCAAACTCGTAGATAGTCTTGGCGAGGTCCCATTGAGCTTGAGAATCTGCGATTGACCTGAAAAGTTGGAATGCGGTTATGATGGTTTTGTTTTTGTTTGTCCAGAAAACTGGCGAAAGCGCGGCTCCTCCAAGTAAGGGTTTCTTTAACCTGACATCCAACTTCTGTGATTGGATATCCCAGACCTCAAGGCACGTCCCCAAATTTGATTTGATTGTGAGCTTCTTCGAATCTGAGGAGAATCGAACTGCGCCCACCCCACCAATGCTCTTGAATGGACCACCCACAAGTTTGCCCGTCTCCAAGTTCCATATCCGCGCTGTTCCATCCTCCGATCCGCTCGCCAGCAGGGTGCTATCTGCGGAAATATCGACTGTGTTGATATCCTGTGAATGGCCTTCAAATGTTTTCACAATCCCTGTCTCAACCTCGTGGGTTTTCAGCTCTCCACTATCACCACCAGTGACAACCCATCGACCATCCCTTGATACCGTCACCGCCCATACCTGCTTGTTGCAAACATCCCGCGCTTCCTCAATCTCATTGCCTGTCTTCAGATCCCATTGCCGAGTAGTCTTGTCGAAAGACCCGCTGATTATTCGCTGGCCATCTGGAAAGTAGGATATGGATCGAATATTCCATTCACGACCCTTCAAAGTCGTTACCGGTTTCAGAATCAACTTCGTGGTAGCTGCCTTCGTCGATGCAGAAGCCATGGTTGCGTCTCCGTGAGTGCAACTGCGGAGAGTTGAGTACGAACAACGTGTTCGGTGATTTCCTTGGTCAAACGTCCATCCCTGCTGGAAATACAGATGATAATTTTGATATTACTGAGATGTTCAGGCTAGCAACGAGGGGCGATGAATTCCTGAATGTGAGTACAGTTGTTGGCCCTGGGCGCTGCCCGATTGCATATATACATTCTACATAGCCTGTCTGTGCTGTGCATGGCGCCCTGATTCCACTCATCACATTTTCCTCTGCTTCGATTAGGATCGCCCGAATTGCCATCAAGCCTGAGCACAGCTGCGAACCCCATGAATTGGGCTTGCTCTGCGAGATGGATGAGCTTGAAGTTCAGCCTGTGTTGGTTGAGCTATGCTCTCAGCAGTGTCGCGGACCTTTTTAAAATGTCGATAGTTTGACAGGTCAACTAAGTTGTGCTGAGCCCAAGAATTGAGCCCTACTAGCCATATATTTGTTGGTAGAAAGTGTGAATAAAAATGTGACATCTCGCAACATGCACTCGAACAATCCCCATCGATGTTCCAGCCACAATGCGTCCAGTGTGTGGTCGAGAGAGCCAGATGATCATGTCCAAGATAAGATACAAAAGATCTGTGAATGCGAATTAATTCGGGTTTCCTGTTCAATCATTGAAATCCCACTTCAACTAACGAGTGTAAAAATGACAGTTTTAAGGCATAGGCGCTATGACCGATTATGTGAGTGTGGGGTCGATGATATCAGTGAAATCCATGTACTCACCTTTGGAAGTTAGTCTATTCCCTTGTTCCGGGCTTGAATGGTAAGATGTCTTCTGAAGATCGAATATTTCGAATTTCATCCTAAAGTCAGCAGTACGACGATGCATCATTCTCTCGCATCCTGAAGAACAATAGGAATGTTTGGCCTGCTTACCAGACACGATCCACTCTCTGCCAACAGCTTTGGGCATGCACAAGATAAGGACACCCGCCAAAAGTGAACGAGATCTTGACAGCACAATAACCGGAGGGATGACAGCTCCTGGAATATGTGCAGTGAGAATGGGTCGATCGTTTGACAATTACACCGAAGACGAGGGAAGTATCTTACTGGTCTCGAGCCCGTTTTTCATAACGCGGCTGTATCAGTGATGCTTCATGGTTACATCAAGAGATAAAAATAGAAGCCATGGCGTTTGCAGCTTAAAATTGAAGTCGAGGTACATGGAAATTGGTAGAGTAGACCAAATTGAAGTGCAACGTTTGGTCGGATCAACTCGAATGTCATTCAGAAAATAGGCGGATCCAAAGGACCAAGCATACCAGGTGAGGGGCTGACCCAGTCGACTCCATCTGGTGAACAGTGGAAGCTGGCGCAAGTCCATCGACAAATGTAAGCTGGTTGACGGTCGACGATCGGATTGGTCAAGCAACTATCCAAGGGCAGAAGACCATCGGAACTCAAAGGGACCTCAAGAGACCTTAGAGGTTGATTCCAGAAAAAAACACGAGGTCATCCTTGAAAAGAGGGTCTACATAAGCGGAGATCGATATCCATCGGAAGAGATCATTGGTTACTGGACAGGATTCAGTATCCAGTCGATCCCAAGAGGTGCTATCGGACAAAAGAGGATTATAAAGCCAGCTATTGTGAATGCCCATCTCAAAGTGAGACGTTCTCCTTGCTCCAATCCAGCAAATGTATAGTTCAACCCGCATGGTCGAGACTCGTTAGATCGCGCGAAGTTTGTATCGTGGTATATTCCGATAAGCTAGAGGTCTAAACAAGCGAAGAAAGTGAAATTATGAAGGAGAGAAGTTTGATTCAGACAACGACCTTTGTAAGACATGACGGAAACAAATGTCTCACTTGTATCAAGTCTGTGACATAGAATGATGTCATTTCGATCTTGACCAGATCAACGTCCCGCTTAGTGAGGGTGAGTGCACATGTAAGGGGATAACAATCCGACTTGTCCAAGTTCATGCTTTGGAAAATGTACTCAGTATCGCTAGAATTGATATATAAGGGTAATTAGTTATTTACAGCAGGGAGGGAGTGTACACAAAATCAAACGTGTCCAGGACCACCACTGCGGCTGTTATTTACTGTGCCATCCTGGCGAGATATGTCAACACGCTCCAAGCGCCATCGAGGAGGCATCCTCAGTCTGCCATGAGACCAACAGGAATAGTAGCACAAGAATGCCTTGCACCAATGCACGTCTGGGAGTGAATCAACCTCAGCTGTGTCGTGTTCCTGGGGCATGGTAGCCTGTTGGCTAGATGGATGTCGAGTGTCGTCTGCTTTCCTGTATTCCGGTAGTTTGGCAGCAAGAAGCCGCTGTAGTGCACAGGTCAGTAAAAGGGACGGAGAAGTGAGAAATGTACGTTACAGCATCTCTACGAGGTGCAACTTCAGTGACCGGTGACCCATGGCTGTGCCTGGGCACAAGGAAAGAAAGATGCTGTCGCAGGGATTGTACGACTCCGTTCGAGCGGGAAGGTGGAGAACTTATTTCCAACTGTATACGCAGTAAGCCATGAATTGCGATTTTAGCATAGAAAATGAAGACTCACATGATCAAATCGAGTTGCTACCTGACCTGAGAGAGAGTATGGTAGGGGCGATGTAGCAGAGAACTGCGATGCGAGTATTATATCAACTGTAAAAGAGACAAGAGAAAGAGACTGACATCCAGGGGATCACGAGGTTGGATGTGACGAACAGGGACTGCGTTCGTGCGAGAAGAGAAGCGAAGAAGCCGCGGAGGCGAAGGAAAGTGGGTTGTTGCGGATCTCTTGTGGATGAAGGTCTCGGCGTTATAGGTATGGCGGATATTGGGGGTCTGTGATGCCCAGCAGGACGACGGCGAGTTGCATCAGACTAGCAATAGGTGAGTGGCATAGTATTAAGTAAGAAAAAATGGGATGCGCACATTTAGTAAATCCCTGCGGGCCGACTTTTTGCGTGGAGTAATCTGCAAGGGGAATGTTAGCAGACTAACAGCAGATGTATACAGGGAAAGCATACACGGGCCTGAGCAAGGATTTCAGGTGGAATATCACAGATACAGATATTGCGATCATCTTCGGTGTCTATGGTGTAAACTAGTTGGCGTGAATCGGATGAGAGGATAAGGGTAATGGGATTGTGAACGTGGAATGAAGCGAGGAGTTGGCGGGACTCGAAAGCCCAGAGCTTGATGGTGTAGTCATGGTAAGAAGAACTGGCAAGGAGGGCACCATCAAATGAAAGTGCTAGACCCCAAATAATATCAGTGTGCCCTTGGAAAGGAGCTCCGATGGTCTCCAGCGTCGACGCATCAAACTCGTAGATTGTCTTGGCGACAGAAGAATAGTACCGATCAGAATCTGTGGAACTGGTGACGTCATCCAGATCCGACTCCGAGTCAGATTCAGAATTGAATTCAAAGGCGGCTACGATGTTTTTGTTTTCATTTGTCCAGAAAACTGGCGCACACCCGGTTCCTCCGTTATCTGATTTCCCTAACCTGATATCCAATTTCTGTGATTGGATATCCCAGACTTCAAGGCACGTCCCATAACCTAACTCAACTGCAAGCTTCTTCGAGTCTGACGAGAACCGAACCGCGCCCACAGGACCAACGCTCTTGAATGGTCCAGCCACGAGTTTGCCAGTCTTCAAATTCCATATCCGCGATGTTTCATCCTCCGACCCGCTCGCCAGCAGTGTGCTGTCTGTAGAGATATCAACTGTGTTGATATACTGTGAGTGGCCCTCGAATATTTTCACAATCCCCGTCTCAACCTCACAGGCTTTCAGCCTCCCACCATTCCAATCTCCATCGGCAGTGACAATCCATCGACCATCCCTTGATACCGCCACCGCACATACCCTCTTCTCGAAAACTTCCTTTGCTCCCTCAATCTCCTTTCCAGCCTTCAGATCCCATTGCCGAGTGGTTTTGTCCAAAGATCCGCTGATTATTCGCTGGCCATCTAGAAAGTAGGATATGGATGTAATGCGACCTTCATGACCCTCGAAGGTCGTTACTGGTTTGAGAATTGTCGTGGCTATTTTTGTCGATGCGGAAGCCATAGTTGCGTCTCTGTGAGTGAAACTGTGAATAATTGAGTACAGGAGAGGTGGTATTCTTTGTATGTATTCAAAGGTGCGAGGGTGAGGTCTCCTGGCGCCAGTGTATTATATGACTGACGGTGGCAGTGATTTGAAGGTGGGCTCCCTGGTCAAACCAAATGTCAGTCGATCCCTGGAAATAAAGATGATGTTTTGGTGTTACCAGGAAGTTCTCGAATTCCGATGAACTTGAGGGCGATGTATGATAAATTCAGGCTGAATGTGAGTGCAGTTATTGACTTCAGGCACTGCCTTGCATATATATATATCCTAACACGCGCCTTCTACATAGCTTATCTGTGCTGCGCACCAAATTAATGCTATCTGCATTATTTCGTTTCCAGTCTAGTACCCACTATTTACTTACAGGCTATATCGTATAATCACATTGACTTGAATGGCATGTACGAGTGCTAATGAAATACGAGTCTATGACAGACAGCAAATTCCTCTGATCCTACATCAACAACTAAGTCCTTGAGCTTCATAATGAAGACATGAAATACAAGTCCAGATCCAGCACATCAAAATATATTCATATGATGAAAACCTTTCCCCAGTGTCCACTGTTTATATTATATTCACCGTCGCATTGCGATATTCAAGGAACGGGTATGGAGCCGCCTATAAAATCAGCCTCAGATTTGGAATGAAGATAAAAACTGAAGATCTCGTACCCCAAGGAGACACAAATGCGTGAGGGTAAATATAGCAGGACCGTTTGCAAGGTAAGATGGTACAGTGACGGTAAAGTTCTGGTAGAAACCACCAGGAGTGTGGCTCTCAGGCGTCCAAGGACCTGCATAAAGAACAGATCCTAGCTCTTGTGCAGGTTCTGGACACGAGCCGTTCGCGCAGTTATCGATTGCCAAGGCAATGCCAACCTGAATGCACGATGCCATGGATTCCTATAGCATTTGTTAGAGTGACGCATGATACTGAGAAACGAATCAACTACCAACCGGTTGAATAACTTGAGCGGTCAGTTCTTGACCGGGACAGAAGTTGTCCCCGTTCTGAGGATACCCTAACTCGATTGTTTGAGCCAAGATGGCGGAAACCCCTGCAACAAGGACAGCGATGCGCTTGAAGAGCATGTTAATGGGAAGTCGACTAAAAGATGAAAGCGTTTGCTGGGTCTTGCTTGAATCATAGATAAGTTGGGTGACTTTATACCCAAGGTGGCATTGTCTACGGCGGCATTGAGTTTCAAATGATACGTGCATTCCGTCATGGATTAAATCATCATTGCACGGTTTCAATAAATTTTGACATTGAGTTGACTTCAAAGAAACGCACCTGCACAGGATGTCGATCCACATTCAGAGCATTTGGGGAAACAGTCCTGATTGTGACGGAACATGACCATGTCAGTGTGCCGGATCAACTGGAGGAGCACTGCATTCCGGAAATACATCCCTATTTGAATTGATATACTGTCAAGTGCAATACATACCTTTGACATTCAATCCCACACGTCGGTGACTCGTTGCCGCCAGTTGCCATTGAAGCACAGGTTACTGAAGCCTGTACATAAAAAACCGCCCATTCACTGGCACCCACCTGTCATGACATACACTAGCAGTGATGACTCGTGCTTGATAGGTAGTTACTAGGTTAGCCAGGGTCTAGGCTACTGTTGGGGTAGAATTCGGTCTCATCTAGCTGCATTTATTTTACGTCTACCTACATAGATCAGCTGTAAAACCTGAATTTCATAAACAAGAGCAAGAATTCAGAATCGTACGGCAGTAATAACAATGGCAAAGTGGGCTGGGCTCACTCCACCCTAGACTCAGTGCACAGGAAGAGGCAGAAGTATGCAAGCAAGCTATAGCCAAGCGTAGCAAGTACCGATCGTAATAAGTGTTGTTCCTGAACAAGGTTTTTGATGGGGATTGAAGACCGTGGTTGATTACATGAGAGAAACTCAATTCAAACAGTACACTGCAATATTACGTAGTACTATAGCGTTGAATCCACCGTGATGTGCCTTGTACTATGAGTCTTGTCCAGCTTGCAGCCAATGTATTCAACTTCGAAGAAAATAAATAACAAAGATTCATCCAAGAACTCGCCTGAAGCTATTTTATCAATGAATAAGTTGTCCGGTGCTAAATCATCAGTTTTGTTAACGTTTAAGACTGTTGACAGACTCTTCCAACTACTTGCTCGAAACAGTTTTGACTTTCAACAATACTGTTATATTTTCGAAGCCAAGTTGGCAGTTTGTGTCAACAGTCGCCACTGCCGATACCTGCTTCTCGCAAACATCCCATGTTTCCTCAATCTCCTTGCCTGCTGTCAGATTCCACCCTGCCGAGTAGTCTTGTCCAAAGGCCCGCTGATTATTCGCTGGACATCCGGAAAGCAGAATGTTGATGGAATAGTCCCTCCATGACCCTTCAAAGTCGTCACCGGTTTCAGAATCAATTTTGTGGCAGCTGCCTTTGTCAATGCAGAAGCCATGTTGTGTCTCCGTCAGCGAAACTGGGAAGAGTTGGGTACGGGCAATGTTTTCCTCAGATATATTCAAAGGTGTGAAGGTGAGGTCTTCCAGCATCAATGTGCTATATGACTGACGATGGCAGCAATTCCCCTGGATTGCTGAGAGCTTCAAACTAGCAGCGAGGAGCGATGGATTCCTGAATGTGAGTGCAGTCGTTGGCCTTGGGCACTGCCCAATTGCATATATGTACCATAACATGCCTTTCTGCGTGCCCACCTGCTGTGGGCTGCACCCTAATTCCATCCATCGCATTTTCTTCTCCTTGCTTCTCGGCTCACAGCCATGGCTCACTGCTATCACCACCAAAGCGTCAATTCCATTTTCCTTTTCCTACCCAACTTTATCATTGATCGCTTATTTGTCAGTTCCGTTTTGGACGCAGCCGGACCACCTTTCCTCATCCCACTATATCAAACTGTTCTGAGTACGCGCACATCCAAGGCTTTCTTACTTCCCTATCAACCCATAGAACTTTGCATATATACGGATGTGTTCAGCTTTCGATCCTCTTTTGTCTCGCATAGTCACCTTTGAATCCACAACGCTTCAACCACCTTACACACATTCACGATGTCACTTACGATATTTTGTCGTTTCTCTGTTACTGAAGTCAAGCGCTCATCCATAGAAGTCAATATCGGTATGGCCATATATTTGCTGGTAGAAAGCTGCAAGCTTGTGAGTAAAACGCAACATCTCACACCTGCACTCGGCCGATGCCTGTTGACATCGCCCAGATCTAACCATACCATAAGGCATCCAGTGCGCAGTCGCCAGATGACAATAGATCTGTCAATGCGAACTAGCTCAAGTGTAAGAATGACAGTCCGAGGCACGGACGCTACCATCTGTTATGTGATCATGATGTGATGTGGGGTCGATGTACTCACAATTGGAGGTTCATCTGTTCCTTGTTCCGGGCTTGAATGGTTAGAGGCGTTAAGATTTTGATACTAAAATCAACCGCCAGTACAGCGATACGCAAGAAGCATACCATTATCTCGCATAATGAAGAACAATAGTAATTTTTGGTCTACTTACTAGACGACTCGCTCTCCACCAACAGTTTTGAGCATACACAAGATAAGGACGAGATATCAAGTGCAACGTTCTGTTGGATCAACTCGAATGTCATTCAAAAAATAGGCGGATTCCAAGGACCAAGCATACGAGGTGAGGGGCTGACCCAGTCGATCCATTTGGTGGACAATCGAAGCTAGCACAAATTCATCGACAAATATAACGGTCAATGATCGGGTCGGCCAAGCCAGGCCGGAACTCAAGAGTCAAAGGTACTACAAGTGACCTTAGAGGTTGATTCCAGAAAAAATGTGACATCGTAGTTGAAAAAGAGGGTCTAATTAGCGGAAATCTATATTGAGTGGAAGAGACCATCGGTCAGGCAGGATTCGGTATCCAGTCAACCCCAAGAGGTGCTATTGGAAGAAAGAGGATTCTAGAGCCAACTATTGAGAAAGGTCTCCTTGTTCGAATCCAGCAATCGTATAGCCTAATTCGCATGTTCGGGAATCGTGAGATCGCACAAAGTTCGTGTTGTGGTGTATTCCGATTGAATACCGCAAGTTAGAGATCTAAACAAGCAAAGAAAGAAGGAGAGAACTTGTTTAATTCGAACGACGACCTTATTTATGTGGGACTGATCGTAAGTGACGGAAACGAATGTCTCACCTGTATTACTGCATGGTCCGTGACGTAGTATGATGTCATTTCGATCATGACCATATCAATGTCGATGAGCGCACATGGAAGAATAGCAATCCGACTTATCCAAGTTTATGATTTGGAAAATACACCGAGTATCGCAGATGGCGCAGATTTGATATATGAGTGTCGTCAGTTATGGAGGATATAGTAAGATGGTTTACATAGAGTTAACTGCTATTTGCTGTGCTATCCTGGCGAGGTATGTCAACGCGCTCCAAGTGCCATCGAGGAGGCATCCTCAGTCTGCCATGAGACCAACAGGAATAATAGCACAGGAATGCCTTGCACCAATGCACGTCTGGAGTGAATCAACGTCAGCTGTGTCGTGTTCCTGGGGCATGGTAGCCTGTTGGCTAGAGGGATGTCGAGTGTCGTCTGCTTTCCTGTATTCCGGTAGATTGCAGCAAGAAGCCGCTGTAATACACAGATCAGTAAAAGGGACGGAGAAGTGAGAAAATGTACGTTACAGCGTCTCTACGGTTTGGTGCAACTTCAGTGACCGGTGGCTCATGGCTGTGCCTGGGCACAAGGAAAGAAAGATGCTGTCGCAGGGATTGTACGACTCCGTTCGAGCGGGAAGGTGGAGAACTTATTTCCAACTGTATACGCAGTAAGCCATGAATTGCGATTTTAGCATAGAAAATGAAGACTCACATGATCAAATTGAGTTGCGACCTGACCTGAGAGAGAGTATGATAGGGGCGATGTAGCAGAGAACTGCGATGCGAGTATTGTATCAACTGTAAAAGAAACAAGAGAAAGAGACTGACATCCAGGGGATCACGAGGTTGGATGTGACGAACAACAGCAGATGTGTACAAGAAAAGCATACAGCATCAGGAAATTCACACATTCCTTGACATGCCCTTATGCGGACTTATTTACACTTAACTGCCTTGGTGAAATTGAATCTACTTGTCCAAAATTTCAATGTGAATGAATTCAGAAAAAAAAAGTTGAGATATATTAATATACATGTTTTATTGTATTTCGCACTCAAAAAATATAAGATATGCCAGGTGAATGATGTGAGAGAGAGCAAACAAGTTTTGAGATAAGTGAGTTAAGCTGATTAAGCATGTTAAGGAATGTGTGAATTTCCTGATGCACGGGCCTGGGCAAGAATGTTGGGTGGAGTATCACAAACGCAAATTTCGGAGTTATCTTCGGTGTATGTTGTGTAAACCAGTTGGTGTGAATCGGATGAGAGGATAAGACAATAGACAAACTGAATGTCAAATGAAGCGAGGAGTTGGTGGGATTCGAAAGCCCAGAGCTTGATTGTGTCGTCATGAGAAGCACTGGCAAGGAGAGCACCATCAGATGAAAGTGCTAGACCCCTGACAGCTTTGGTGTGCCCTTAGTTCCAACTGTCTCCAGCGTCGACGCGTCAAACTCGTAGATTTTCTTGGCGACGCCGTCCTCATCTGAATCTGAATTGAATTCAAATGCGGCTACGATCGTTTTGTTTTTGTTTGTCCAGAAAATGGGTGACAAGAGTTCCATTCTTCTGGGATTGTATTTTCTTAACCTGACATCCAATTTCCGTGATTGGATATCCCAGACTTCAAGGCACGTCGCCCAGGCTGACTTGACTACATCAGGAAATTCACACATTCCTTAACATGCTTAATCAGCTTAACTCACTTATCTCAAAACTTGTTTGCTCTCTCTCACATCATTCACCTGGCATATCTTATATTTTTTGAGTGCGAAATACAATAAAACATGTATATTAATATATCTCAACTTTTTTTTTCTGAATTCATTCACATTGAAATTTTGGACAAGTAGATTCAATTTCACCAAGGCAGTCAAGTGTAAATAAGTCCGCATAAGGGCACGTCAAGGAATGTGTGAATTTCCTGATGTGGGTAGTGGGGAGCTCATCGATTTATAGCCTTACATGAATAGCTTTGGCATGATGAAGGGATTGATGTTGATGAAGGGGTATAGCATGCAGGACAGCCATGACACCATCGATCGATCAAAACCCAGGATTAGTATGAGTACACCCGATGGGGTTCTTGATAAACGACGCATGTATCAGAGCTATCAGGACTTCTGGATGTCTCCTTTCGGCATTGACATCGTCATCGACATTCACAGCAACCAACACCACAAGCTCATCACCCTTAACAACCCCCATCCCCCCCGAAATGCGCCAGTCAATTACACCAACTCGGAGTCTCGTTTCACATGCTGCATCCCTCGCCTCACCTGCAGTATCCTATCAGGCCTGGCTTTACTTATCGCAAAGCATTACTTTTGATCATCCCGACGATATCAATGCACGTGCCTCTAAATGAGGAAAGCAGGTGTTGTTGTCGGTAGGTTTGCCAGAACATCGCGCCTCAAAGGAAGCCGTGCACTCGCAGCGAGACACTGGATTGTGAGTTTACCTCATTAACACACACTCTCTTGCAGTTTTAAGCAACTTGCACTGCAGTTCCTACTGAGTGTGTTCCGAGAAGTACAGAGTCACTGCCAGAAGCTCGATTTTTGGACAAAGGTTCAGAGAATCTGATGACAGGCATAGATATTCGAGGTTTGCTTGACTATCTAAACTGTATCGTGTCAACGTATAGTAAGGATTCAAGAAATTTTACTCTTCCAAAACAAATCGGTATCCATAGAAAGGCGACTGATATGGAGACAGACATAAAGTTGTGGGTAAAACGCCAAACTTGAAAGCCTACAGACAAAATGCTCGAGTGATATCATTTACAAAGACTGAGCGTCTAAGTGGTTAGTTGCCGCAAGGCGAGATGGTCCTGCCTCTGGCTGTGACTGATTGACCACTTGTTTCATTTCAATTTGCTCGGGCTGGACCCTAGAAGACTAAATGAGTGAATTGATTCTGTGACGAAGAGGTTTAGGGTACCCGGGAGGAGGCACGGCGACTGGATCAAGAACGTTTTCTTCCTCTTCGTCTGACTCAGGATCGTCATCATAAACTGGCCGTCGTTCTGGCTTCTTCTCCTTTTTCTGGAACCAGCTTAGGCAAAAGAAGAGAACAAATGGTCGTACTCCATCATCTACACCGACAACATCGCCCTAGAAAATGAAGGAGTCAGAACTCATGAACTCAATGGAATCGTAGAAAACAAACATAGTTAGCTTGTCCGAGAGGAACATCGACAATATGCGCAGGTTTTGGTTTCGGCTCACGCGCCTTTTGCTTCCCCTTGTCTGACAACGACTGGATGGGATTGAAGAAAGCCCTGCCACCGGGCAAGGAAGCAGATGGAGAGTTTTCTGCAAAAGGGCGATTGGGAGGTAAGGGCGATGTAGCAGGGAACTGCGGTGCGAGTGTTGAAACAACTATAAAAGAAACAAGGGAAAGAGACTTACATCTAGGGGATCACGAGGTTGGATGTGACGAACAGGGACACCGTTCGTGCGAGAAGAGAAGCGAAGAAGTTTACGGAGGCGAAGGAAAGTGGGTTGTTGCGGATCTCTTGTGGGTGGAGGTCTCGGCGTTATAGGTATGGCTGATATTGGGGGTCTGTAGTGCCCAGCAGGACGACGGCGAGTTGCATCAGACTAGCGATAGGTGAGTGGCATAGTATTCAGTAAACAAACGAGATGCGCACATTTAGTAGATCCCTGTGGGCTGGCTTTTTACGTGCAATAATCTGTAAGGAGAATGTTAGCATACCAACAGCAGATGTGTACAAGAAAATCATAATCATACATGGGCCTGGGCAAGGATGTTGGGCGGAGTATCACAAATGCAAATTTCGCAGTTATCTTCGGTGTATGTTGTGTAGACTAGTTGGCGTGAATCGGATGAGAGGATAAGGCAATAAGGATTCTGAACATCGAACGAAGCAAGGAGTTGGCGGGACTCGAAAGCCCAGAGCTTGATCGTGTTATCATTGTACGAAGCACTGGCAAGGAGGGCACCATCAAATGAAAGTGCTAGACCACCAATGTCATTGGTGTGCCCTTCAAAGGGAGTTCCAACTGTCTCCAGCGTCGACGCGTCAAACTCGTAGATCGTCTTGGCGACCTGATCTGAATCTGATTTGAATTTGAATGCGGTTATAATAGTTTTGTTTTTGTTTGTCCAGAAAACTGGCGAAAGTGTGATTCCTCTGCGGTCAGGTTTCCCTTTCCTGACATCCAATTTCTGTGATTGGATATCCCAGACTTCAAGGCACATCGCCGAACCTGACTTGACTACAAGCTTCTTCGAGTCCGAGGAGAATCGAACAGCGCCCACACAATCGATGCTCTTGAACGGACCAGCCACGAGTTTGCCAGTCTCCAAGTTCCATATCCGCGCTGTTTGGTCGTCCGATCCGCTAGCTAGCAGCGTGCTATCTGGAAAGATATCAACTGTGTTGATATCCCATGAGTGGCCCTCGAATGTTTTCATAATCCCCGTCTCAACCTCACAGGCTTTCAGCTCCCCGCTATTGACATTGTCATCTCCACCACCAGCGACAACCCATCGACCATCCCCTGATACCGCTACTGCCCATACATCCTTCTCGCAAATAGCCCGTGCTTCCTGAATCTCTTTACCCGCCTTCAGATCCCATTGCCGAATAGTCTTGTCCCAAGATCCGCTGATCATTCGCTGATCATCCGGAAAGTAGGATATGGATGAAATCACTTCTCTATGACCCTTCAGAGTCGTTACCGGTTTCAAAATCGATTTCGTGATGGCTGCTTTCGTCGATGCACAAGCCATAGTTGCGTCTCCGTGAGCAAAACCGTAAGGTAGTTGAGTACAGGCAAGGTATTCTTTGGATGTATTCAAAGGTGAGGTCTCCTGGCGTCAGTATGTTATATGACAGACGGTGGCAGCGATTCGGAGATAGCACCCCTGGTCAAACCAGACATCAGTTCATCCCGTTGTAAATACTGATGATATTGTGTTACCGAGAGGTCCCGGTTAGCAGCAATGAACTTGAGGAGCGATGAGGGATAAATTTCTGAATGCGAGTGCAGGCGCTGCCTTGCATATATATACCCTAACGCGCCCCTTCTGCGTGGCCCACCTGTGCTGTGCACGGCGCTCTGATTCCATTCATCAGATTTTCTCGGCTCACAGCCATGGCTCAAGCGCTCATTGACCAACTGTATTTGTGGTTATTAGGCCACTCATCACACTGCCATGCCTCGAAACTTTGAATACAGATCCATCTTATTGTACACCTATAATGACGACATGCCCTTTATAAGCTTTTATTGATCATGCTGTATATGAGACGCTGTAGGGCCATTGCGGAGGGAATGTTCAAGGTACAGGCCCTGTTTGGGTCGTCCTGATGGATAGTACACTACCATGTTATGAGAAAGACAACTTGAACATGTGGGTATTCATTTCATACTTTGATCTTTGAATGCTTAGGCTCCTTCACCCAACTATGCAGCAGACCCCTTCTAATCACACCTCCACCAGTCGCCCCGCTGAGCAGAATCCTCGGTATGTGAACGTAGTCGAACATACATCCGCAGCTCACAAGCGGAGCACTGTGTCATGCAGCTCCGCTGCCTCACTGTTCTTGTGGGCATCATTGTTCGCATTCGCTCAGCGTGGGGGGTGTGAACAAGAAGAGCCTTACATGTTGAAGTGTGCACTTGGCTGATGCTACAGCGGTGAAGGCGACAGCCTGTGCGGTGTATAATATGAGAATGTTGAGTTCTCGTTCATGAACTTGAAGATGCGCGGTGGGTTTTGTATCTCCGCCATGTCTAGGTGTGCTCCGATATTACAAGATAAAGCTTTGGGCGAGCCTCCAGTTACTACTCAGGTGTACCTAGGTTTATCTATCTGGTTGTACTGTAAAAATATTTATGAGTGTGAGACAGTACAAGAATTAACGGGGTTTGGACAGTGAGTAAAATTCATTCCTGATCGTTGTGTCAACTCCCTCCGTCGATGGACGGTCCGAAGGATCAGGAGACCAACATTGTTCGATAAGTTCCCAGTATCGTTCAGCGAACTCAGGATAACGAGCTCGGGAAGGATTTTGCGACTTGGCTATGCAAAGTACGATAGCAGCATCATTCGTGAGGTGATAATAGGGTACTTTGTTCGTGAGGACCTACGAGTGGAGCTCGTGATATCAATAAGAGGCCAAAATTAGCCCGGACGTACCTGCAGCATGACACCGCCGAATGAATATACGTCGCTTTGCTCGCTTGGCCGAGCTTGAGAGCCATCCTCCCGCTCTACAAGCAGCTCAGGTGCCATCCATCGCATATTGCCTTTAAGCACGGACGTCCAGGAAGCCTGAGAAGCACTTATAAACTCGGAATACATCAAAGAAAGGCCGAAGTCAGCAACACACGCAGTGCCATCACCATGGATCAGCACGTTGGGCTAGAGCTCACGTATCAATGAAATTGGGACCATCAAGAAGATCAAACTCACCCCGGTGAAGTCACCATGAATGACATTGTTGGCGTGAACTATGAGGAGTAGTTATGGCTTGGTCCGGCAACAATAAGTCTATCACATACGATATTGCAGACCAGTTATGATGTCTCTCAGCTATATTTTCCGTCAGTTTTGTGGTCTACCCAGGATACATGAAGAGAGGACTTGCCAACTCAAATCGCCTAACGAGAGTAAGAGCCGCACTCTCGTGCTCCAAATAAACGGTCAAATTACCATTCTCTGCCCAAGGACTGACTATTGCTATAAATGGGCCGAAACCATAGGTATAACCAAGAATGGGTAGAATATTTCGATGTTCGAGCTTGGCACATATCCTGAGTTCATGTATTATCATTATCCTCTATGAAGCGGAGCCCTGTGGTTTAAGGAATAGACTCAGTCCTTCGGTAAGACACTCGCCTTGATCTTCGCTGCCCCAAGCTGATCCTCAGCATACACCTGCAATGCTTTCACGGCAACCTGCAAAATTATTAAGTTTTAGATGAATAAACAAAAGTCAGTAAATGAACCTTGATCGAGCTACGATCCTTTCGAAAGGTGCATTTCCAAATCTCCCCAAACATCAGGAAATTCACACATTCCTTGACGTGCCCTTATGCGGACTTATTTACACTTAACTGCCTTGGTGAAATTGAATCTACTTGTCCAAAATTTCAATGTGAATGAATTCAGAAAAAAAAAAGTTGAGATATATTAATATACATGTTTTATTGTATTTCGCACTCAAAAAATATAAGATATGCCAGGTGAATGATGTGAGAGAGAGCAAACAAGTTTTGAGATAAGTGAGTTAAGCTGATTAAGCATGTTAAGGAATGTGTGAATTTCCTGATGAACCCACCACGAGCAACAGGGTAGTCTCCGTCCTTGGTGATATATCTTGAGAGGTTTTGGAGCATCGCTACGATGGAGGGATCTGCTATAGGTATGGCGGATATGGGTGGTCTGTGGTGCCCAGGAGGATGAGTTGCATCTGACTGCCTTGATACATCAGGAAATTCACACATTCCTTGACGTGCCCTTATGCAGACTTATTTACACTTAACTGCCTTGGTGAAATTGAATCTACTTGTCCAAAATTTCAATGTGAGTGAATTCAGAAAAAAAATGTTGAGATATATTAATATACATGTTTTATTATATTTTGCACTCAAAAAATATAAGATATGCCAGGTGAATGATGTGAGAGAGAGCAAACAAGTTTTGAGATAAGTGAGTTAAGCTGATTAAGCACGTCAAGGAATGTGTGAATTTCCTGATGTAGCAATAAATAAGTGGTATGATGAGTAAAAGAATAAGATACGCACATTGAATAGATCCATGAGGGCTGACTTTTCAAATGCAATAATCTGCAAGGAGAATGTTAGCATACGAACAGCAGATGTGTACAAGAAAAGCATACATGGGCCTTGGCAAGGATGTCGGGTGGGGTATCACAGATGCAAATTTCGGAGTATGTCGTGTAAGCTAGTTGACGTGAATCAGGCGAAAGGATAAGGCAAGTAGGATTCTGAATTTCGAACGAAGCGAGGAGTTGGCGGGATTCAAAAGCCCAGAGCTTGATTGTGTCGTCGTCAGAAGCACTGGCAAGGAGCGCACCATCAAATGAAAGTGCTAGACCCCTGACAGCTTTGGTGTGCCCTTCAAAGGCAGTTCCTAAAGTCTCTAGTGTCGATGCCTCGAACTCGTAGATTGTCTTCAAGTTGGCGACGTCTGATGAACTGAATTTGAATGCAGCTATGATAGTTTTGTTTTCGTTTGTCCAGATGATCCGGGCAACCTTGTGCCAGAATATGATTCTGATGATATGGATGTTGAGGTGAAGGTTGAACCCTCTGCTGATGAGGGTGAAATGGCTACATAATTGTATGTTCATAGATGTATATACAATGTTTGAATGAATGTCAGTGCTGGATGCCAAGTCCAGAAATCCGGAACTGGACAATGGAGATTCACAATTGATATTTCGCGACTTCCGGATATCCGGCTACCTGAAACACAACACACAATTTAAAGAATTTGAAACATCTATGTCGAGTTACCTTGTGCCGGGTGCCGGGTCACATTGTGAAACATATCATTCCATATATCTTAAGTGCCGAACCCCGGACCCCAGGACCCTGGAGTTGGGACTCATCACCATGTGACAGATATCGATCCACATATTTGATGTGCTGAACCCCGAACTCCGGCACTCGGGAGTTAGAACAATATGAGGCAATACAAAGATATTGATTTACACATGTTCAGTGCCGAACCCCGAACTCCGGCACCCGGCACTCGGGACTCGGGCCTTGGAACTTATAACAATGTGAAAGATGTCGATGCACATTTTCTATCACTGACCCCCGAACCCCAGAAATACCAAGATATTGATTTACACGTGGGGAGTGCCGAACCCCGAACTCCGGCACCCGGCAGTTGGGAATCTGGACTCGGGACTCATAACCATGTGAAAGATATCGATCCACATATTTAACCACCCAACCCCGAACCCCAGCACCCGGGAGTGAGAACAATGTGAGTCAATACAAAGATATTGATGTACACATGTTGAATGCTGAACCCCGAACTCCGGCACCTGGCACTCGGGACTCGGGACGTGGTACTCATAACACTGAGACAGATATCGATCCACATATTTTCACACCGAACCCCGAACCCCGCCACCCATGAGTTAGAACAATGTGAGGCAATACAAAGTTGAGTCCCAAATCACGATCACCGAGTGCTGGGTTACCATGTGAGGCAATACCATGATATTGATTTACACATGTTGAGTGCTGAACCCCGAGCTCCGGCACCCGGGAGTTAGCACAATGTGAGGCAATACCAAAATATTGATTTACACATGTTGAGTGCCGAACCCCGAGCTCCGGCACCCGGGAGTTAGCACAATGTGAGGCAACACCATGATATTGATTTACACAAGTTGAGTGCCGAACACCAAGTGCCGGGTGCCGGAGCTCGGGGTTCGGCACTCAACTTGTGTAAATCAATATCATGGTATTGCCTCACATTGTGCTAGCTCCCAGGTGCTGGAGCTCGGGGTTCGGCACTCAACATGTGTAAATCAATATTATGGTATTGCCTCACATTGTGCTAACTCCCGGGTGCCGGAGCTCGGGGTTCGGCACTCAACATGTGTAAATCAATATTATGGTATTGCCTCACATTGTGCTAACTCCCGGGTGCTGGAGCTCGGGGTTCGGCACTCAACATGTGTAAATCAATATCATGGTATTGCCTCACATTGTGCTAACTCCCGGGTGCCGGAGCTCGGGGTTTGGCAGTCAAAACAATGTGAAGTCCTCGATCCACATATTGTATGTGCCGAACCCCGAACTCCGGCACCCGGCACTCGGGACTCGGGACTTCCGAGCTCCGGCACCCGGCACTCGGCACTCGGGACTTGGTACTCATAATGTGAAAGATCTTGAGCAACATATTGTCAGTGCTGAACCCTGAACCCTGGCACCCAGCACTCGCGACTCGGGACTCAGAACAATGTGAGGCAATAGACACCTATTGATCCACAAATTCTAAGTGCCGAACTCCGAACTCCGAAATCTGGTAGTCTACTATTTAGGGGTTCACGGTTCGGTACTCGGGCTTTTGCACTTGAGACCGAAAACAATGTTAGGCAATCAAATGACTTTGATCCACACATTTTTGGTAGATATCTTTTTCATCTCAAATCTCCACTCTCGAGTGCCGAACCCCGAATCCCAAAATCCGGTAGTCCACAATTTCGGGGTTCGGTCCTCGGGACTCAGACACATGTCAGGCAACAACAAAACTTTGATCCACACATTTTTGGTAGATGTCTGTTTTGTCTTGAATCTCGAGTTTCTAGTTTCTAGTTTCAGTACTCTGCACCTGCACCCGGCACTCAGCACTAGATGACTCCACACATGGACTTTAAATCTTTCACCTTGTGTGTTGTGTTTCGGGTGTCCGGGTATCTGGAATTCAGGAAATCTCTAGTTTGCATCTCCAGTTTTGAGTTCCTGGATTCGGGACTTGGTACCCGGCACCCGGCACCTCAATTATCGATGAATGTCAGACATGATGAATTCAGGTTTTTGTGCTTCAGGGTTTAGATTTTGGTGGTTGATGGTAGGTATATGCACTCATAGGGTGCATGTATCCTATGTGTTTGATTCTCTGGTGGCTACATCAGCTGTATGTCTTTATGATACATATCTAGGCCCACCCGTATATGTAATATATTTTACCTCGGCCCACCCGTCTATGTAAAATTCCCCCACATCGGCCCACCCGTCTATGCAATAAATATTTTACTGCACCCTTGGCCCACCCGTCTATGTAATACACCCCACGTCGGCCCACCCGCATATGTAATATTCTCTCACCTTGGCCCACCCGTATATGTAATATTCTCTCACCTCGGCCCACCCATATATGTAATATTCTCTTACCTCAGCCCACCCATCTATGCAATAATATTTGCCTTGCATCTCTCTTCAGCCCAGCTGTCTATAATATCCTACTCTACATACTACCCAGATGAGCCCACCCATCTCTGTCGGGGATTATATCCCCCTGGCCCATCCATCAACATCAGAAATCATGTTTCCCTCGGCCCACCCGTCTCTCCCGAAAATACAAGTCTCCCGGCCCACCCGTCTCCATCGGAAATAATATTCCCCCCGGCCCATCCGTCAACATTGAGGATATACATAACCTCGGCCCATCATCCGCTGGCCCGTCTTTGACGGGATATTATGTGGGTCGGGTGACCCGTATAGTACAGAGTTTGTCACTGAAGGGGCTCCGGGGAATTGGTGATACTGCTCACGGTAATTGTACGCGGGGAGTGGAGTCGATGGTGCTCGGAATTTGTACTTCTGTTTCGAGGTTATGGGGAATAGAAGGGATTATGAGGGGTCTCGGGAGTCGGGAATGTTGCCATTTGGAATGATTGAAGAGTTGGGGCAATCCATTCTTCTTCCAATCCGTATCTATATTAATTTCGAGTTCATCTGACTTCGTTGTTCGAGGAAGAACAAGTGTTTCAGCAGCCCAATCTATTTTTGGGTTCATTGCTTGTAACCACGGGATTCCCAAAAGGATTTGGTCTCTTCTCCCTAGTTTGGTGATATTGAATTTTCCATACATGGTTCGTTCATCAATTTTGACCACTAGGAGACAGTAGTGTGTGATTGGTCCTCCTTTTATAAGGGTTCCATCTGCCGTAGTGACTCGAAATGGTGTTTTGAGTTTTCGTCGTGTAATTTGATGGAGTTTCACGAACTCTTCAGAGATGAACATTCCGGCTGCACCTGAATCAATCACAGCGGTGGTGTCGACAGGTTTTAAACGAGTATGCGAGTGGAGGGTGATAGGGACACAAAGTTCTTTTCTTTCACCTACAGCACGTACAAGTCTTAGTAATACATCGGGAGAAACATACGTCGAGTCTTTGTTTCTCCAAGTCAAAAATCCGCGACAATCCGCCTCACAGTATCTTCATCGTCTTCCCCTTCTTTGACTTCAGTTTGTCAGAGCGGGGTCTTCTTCTTTCTATCGGGACAATTATGAATATGGTGTCCTGTCTTCTTGCATCCGAAGCATTGTCCCTTCTTCATACATTCGGATCTCTCCATATCGGAGATTCAGTCTACGACCATTGCGTTGGAATCACGGTTCGGGATATACCGTGCATTTCCATAGTTCTTCTTCTTCTGTTGTGGAGCATGACATGTCCTCATGGC
This sequence comes from Suillus spraguei, assembly GCA_016800925.1. Taxonomy (NCBI): domain Eukaryota; kingdom Fungi; phylum Basidiomycota; class Agaricomycetes; order Boletales; family Suillaceae; genus Suillus; species Suillus spraguei. Next base: position 79,501 of record JABCPU010000103.1, read on the forward strand.
TTGAAGACGATGATGGGCATTGTCAATAGCAACGCATTGCAGCACAACGTCTCTGAATACTTCTGAGACATCTCCTGTTGCGAAAATTTTTGTGAGGATACCCCAATTAAGGCCATCTTGGAAGAATTGGATCTTTGTTGCATTGTCGGTGATCTGAGCCTTGGCTGCAAGTGCCTCAAAATCAGCGACGTAGGTGTGAAGATCTCCACTTCCTTGTTTAAGGTCTCTGAGCTTCGTGAGTGCGGTTCCTTTGGTATCCACTGGTTTGAAGGCTTCTTTGAAACTTTTCATAAAATCCACCATGGTCCCATAACCAACTTTTTGTCCAGAAGTGTCGGTTGATTGGGCATGTTCAAGGAATTGTTCCTTCCAAGATTTAGCATTCTTCTTGGTCATGAAGGATGTTATGAAAATGATCTTCTGTTGTCGGTGGTATAAAGCTTTTCGTTGATGTCAAAGTGCAAGTTGCATGACTGGATAAACTCGCGAGAGTTATCGCGATCTCCATCAAACCGTTTGGCTGACCGATCTTGTATTCAAATTCTTTGGTCGCCATGTTTGATGATTCATCTGAGTTATACTTTCTGGTGCCTACACGCGCTGTCTTGCTGTCCGTTAGGGCTTGTCTTCTGTCAGAGGGCTTCTTCTTGACAATCTGCTCAGCGTACGCGTACGCTAGTTCTGGGTTCAGGTTGAAGACTGGATAGTCGACGATCAGGTAGGACTTTAATCTTTTGTTATGAACTGGGATGGCGTCACCAGCGACAGTGAAGAGACAGACGGTCTGCTGGGAGATTCTTACAATGTCCAGAAGAGGACAAGGTGAAAGTACAAGGAACGCGTTCCGAGTACGATCAAGGGTCTGGCCTCAAGAACAAGTTCGAGAGGTTCTGCGAGAATAGAGACTAAGGCTAAGGAGTGCTTAGACTTAGAGACGTTCAAGATGACTTAGGTTGGAGGCCTAAGCGAAGGAATTCCAGGTAAAACCCAGTAAGATTAAAGTGAAGAATCTACTACAAGTACACTGTGCTTAAATAGGTAATATATGCGCACAGACCAAGTAACCGTGAGAATGTAACTGTGTATCCTAATAAGGAAGGCATGTATTGTACAGATGCATTGAGCATATGAGTCAAGTCATGTGACATGATATACAAGTAAGGAAACCAAGGAAAATGAATAGGGGCACGTACAACTGTAACACAGAGGAGCAGAAGAGCAGATGATTGGATGATTGGACAATCGGACAAGCATAGCTCTATGGATCTTAGGGGAGGTATTGAACTACTATAGAGGAGTAGGTCCAGAAGATATGGTGTAGAGATAGTATAGACTACTCCGGACAAGGTCCGGAATAGAAACAGACAGGATAAGACTACCAAAGGTAGAATCGGAGGTAAAACATATGAGAGACAGGAAACGGATGAAGTCCAAAAAGGATATAGGACATAGGATCAAAGCTCTGGCCTAGGGAATGATCCCATAGGTCTGAGTCAGAAGCTTATGAGGGCTGGAGCCCAAGTGCAAGAACGGAAAAAAATTTATATAGACATGATAACAAGATACAGGAGTCAAAGGAATATACAGAGGAAGGCAATGATCAGACTGATGTCTGCAGGAGTTGTACTACAAGTTTATATACTGTAGGTAGCATGCTGGAAGGTAAGTAAGGATAGTCCGAGGCTATGTCTGAGGTTGCGGAAGACAAGGCTATGAACTCGGAAATAAGACTTGTACAAAATATCTTATCAAGATGGAAGTCAAGATAACCAAAAGCCAGAGGTGCAGAGATAACTGAAAGCCGGACACAGGTATTAACCTAAAAGGAGTAACGCGCAGGTGCGCAGGAATAGTTTCGGATATGAGCATGGATCAGATATGGACACGGATCAGATATGGACATGGATCAGATATGAACACAGATCGGATGGGTGGATCAGATCAGATGGATGGACTGAGTCGGATATGGATATGGATGGATATGGATTGGAGTGGATGGGTGGATTGGATATGTGAGCTGGATTGGATGGGTGGACTGGGATGTATAGATTGGGTGTCTGGATGTCCATGGATTGGATCTGATCTAGACCTGAATGTACGGTATATGCTATATGACAGAGTCTTGCGCTCTATCTAGTCTGCTTCACTTGCAAAGCAAGAGCGTTCAACCCTAAAGGGAATGCTAAGTTAATATAGTTTGATAATGCCCAACCTGTGGTGGGAGAATGCCGTCGGAGGTAGCGAGATGCTAGCGGTGACCTCCGGTCCATGGGAAACTAGTGGTAATACTAGCGGTAAGCGCAGGAAAGCAGTAGACAAGTGGTAGTGAAAGTGGTAAAACTGTGGTAGTGCATGCAGTAAAACTGCAGTAAGGCATGAAAAGGTATATTTACTCCCCAGTTGTGCAGATAAGATTCACTATCAATGTTCTTCCTCAGTATCCTCATCTGACTCATCTGCTTCTTTGTTGTCAAACTGAACAAGTGTTGGCTTTGGAAGTGTGACCTTGAGTTTTCTAAGCTTTGATTTGGTATATGTTGTGCATCGTCTCTCTAACTTTGCCTTTGCTCGCTCTTCCTCCCATTGCCTCAACTCCTCCTTGTATTCTTGTCTCCATCCTTCATTTCTCTCAAGCCACTTTTGCATCTTCATCTTTCCATGTCCTCATCAAACCTGCTTGTTCATCCCTTTCTTGCTGACGGGCTTCATGTGCTGCTACATCTGCATCTGCTGCAGTGTTGTGATCAATAACTGAATTGTAGAATTCATCTCCAGTGAGGAGTCTCGGTAGTCCATTGCCTGTTAATTTCTCCTGCTGCTTTCTCACTGACTTTTTTTTCTTCCTGTGCAGCTAGCTGACTTGACAGTGTTTTGCAGTACATCTCCTGCAATACTGCAGTAGATTGCATCCCATACAAGGCTCCCTTGTAATAATCCTCACACTTGTATGCCTCTCACAATGTATCATGACATGCATGCTCATGTTCTGTTTCAGGCTGATAGTCAAGGACCTTGTGTTTCCGTTTGCAAGTTGGTGTGAATGGAGTTTGTATAAACGCAGGGAGCTGATCTCGGGAGGTAACAGGAGTGTTGGATATGAGAAATGATGCTGATGAAGATGCAAGGCCATCAATGGCTTGTTGTACAAGTGTATTCTGGTGTGTTGTTGTGGCTGGTATTTGATCCTCGTGATACTGACAGATGATGGTTGCAAGCACTTTGACAGGACTTGGCTGTGAGATTGGCAGATGGCCAATGGAGGATGTTACTAAGCTTGGTGCCATCATATCTTTAGTTACCATGTCAGGGTTAAATGGCCAGACACCTGTCTTCGCAAAAGCAGCATGAATTGTCTCAGGCATTAATGCCTTCTTATGGGCCCTGCTATATACAGCAATGAAATTTGTCTTGTCAAGTTTTCGCCTCTTTGTGCACTCATACTCATCTCTCTCCTGTGTCCAGTAGTGTTTGAGTGGCCCAAACACTACAACATCAAGCCCTTGGTATATATGGGTGGCGTGTGCTGGGTAACACAAAACTTGAATATTATTCTCTCTTGCATACTCAAGAAATTCTTGGGTGTAATGAGAGTTGTGTCCATCAACAAGAAGCAGCCTTGCATATCCATTTAATTTTGCTTGTGTGTTTTTATTGAAATATTCAATCCACAGATGGCCAATGACTCCATCTGTCCAGCCTTTGGGTGAGTGGGCAATGCTGGATGTAGGTAAGTCCTAGTGTAGCAGATGGCACAGTTTGAACACTTATGAAGCATTGATTGTGTTATCTTGATGCAAATCTGTTAAAAATGACTGGCCCCTGTAAACTATGGTAGGAGAAATTTCTTCACCATCAGTGCAGATTGTTAACATGACTGTGATATTTTCACAATTGTCATCATGTTGCTGATATTGCAATTTCTGATGTGCTGCTCCAATAACTCGTTCCTTCAAGCCTTGTCCTGGCTGAAACCCACTTTCATCAGCAGCCCAGATGCAATCCTCTTCAATTTGCTTCTCTTTGAGGGTGTCTCCTAGAAGTTTGTACCATTGCACATTCGTGTTTGGATTGACTGCACGACCTCGAGCAGTGTTACGAACTGGGGTGGCGTCACCAGCGACAGTGAAAAGACACAGATGGTCTGCTGGGAAGTTCTACAGTGTCCAGATGAGGACAAGGTGAAAGTACAAGGAACGTGTTCTGAGAATGATCAAGGGTTTGGCCTCAAAGACAAGTCTAAGAGGTTCTGCGAGAATAGAGACTAAGGCTAAGGAGTGCTTAGACTTAGAGACGATTCAAGACGACTTAGGTTGGAGACCTAAGCGAAGGAGATTCCAGGTAAAACCCAGTAAGATTAAAGTAAAGAATCTACTACAAGTACAACGTGCTTAAATAGACCAATATGTGCACACGGACCAAGAGAGGCGTGAGAAAGTAAGTGCGTATCCAAATAAGGAAGGCAACTATAGTACAGATGCGTTGAGCATATGAGTCAGAGTCATGTGACATGATATACAAGTAAGAAGATAAAGGGGAAATGAATAGGGGCACATACAACTGTAACAAGCAGTATCTAATGAGGAACTCCAATAGTGGCCCAAAACAGCAGAGTGCCACTGAACAAATCAATCAGACCAGTTTTTGCCAACACCTTTTTCAGGGAAGTTATCACCAAGCCATGCATGCAGTAGAGAACCTACATGGAACTTCAGCTGCTTGTGATTAAGTGGAAAACCTCTCTTTGCAAGTGCAAGGCAATATTCAACAACTTTCTTCTCTTCCTCTGGTATGAGCCATGCATTTTTCTCTGCATTGAACCCAGTATGACTTCTCCCTCCTGCAAGATGTCTTTGGACTGTGTCAGCGCTCACAGTCACACATTGCCCTTTCTCCTTCCATTCCTCTGCCACCTCTGAACAGATGGTCTTCAGTGGTTTCTGTTCCATTTTTGGTTTCTGTAGCTGAGCCGTGTAGACTTCCATGGCATGAGCAATGGCTCTTTCCCGCTCCTGAGATGCAAGATGTTTTTTCATTGAGACAGACTGTGTGTGTTTAACCATCTTGAGAGGTGAATGAGGGTCAACTCAGTACTGAGCCTTGATGGACTGAATAGCATGCTCATTCACTATGCTACACTCAACAAACATGCATGGAATACACCAATATCGAAGCTTGATGTAATGATTCTCAATCATGTATCATATTCGCACTTATCGGATCTTGCTTATTTGGCTTTGATTACATTGATAAGAGGCCATTCAGACACCCTCCACCAGCAACATTCTGGCAGCATAAATACTTGTCAGATTGCTTGCAGAATTGAAGGTTATATATTTGGAGGTTGTGCACATGTATTTATGTGATCCCCAAGTCTGATCTTAGTTGTTTTACTTTCAGAGACATAAAAAAATGAAAATTCAGTAATAAAACATAACATTGCACAAGCATTGAAGGTATTTTATGCAAATTATTGCTTACCAATACATAGTCATATATATAACTCATATGGTAGAGCAAAAAAATTACATGAGATAGTTGACAAAACTAAGTAAAAGCGGTGTATACCACGCTCAGCCACTATCCAAAGGAAGGATGAGAGAATGACTATTATTCACCTAAGTAAAAGCGGCATATACCACACTACTACATAGTCAGATATAAAGTAAATATGAATGACAGTAAGTGCATACCTCAGCCACTATCCAAAGGAAGGATGAGAGAATGACTGAGGGAAAATTACATGACAAGGGTCCATTATATGATAGAAACGAGCTTGCTAAGACACCATGAGGCTCGCTTGAGAAATCCCTAACCTCTCCACTATTACGTGTGCACCCGAGCACCTCCAAGGCACACTTAAGCATGCATGTGATTAAGCGTGATGAAGTGCAACAAAATGTGATGAAGTGCGGTCAAACACAAAAGGCGCAGGAAATGCGAAAGGCACAGGAAGGCACAGGAAAGCACAGTGAGGTGCACACTTCGCCAAAGGTGCAAACCATCTGGTTTTGTCAATAGTATCAGACTTGAGTGTGGTGTGAGGCAAATGCAAATGATGGTGAAAAACGCAAATGACGGTGAATGACTGTATTTGTGGTTATTTGCTGTATGATCCGATGGATCAAAACCCAGGATTAGTATGAGTACACCCATCGGCCCATGGGTTCTTGATAAACGACGCAAGTATCAGAGCTATCAGGACTTCTGGATGTCTCCTTTCGGCATTGACATCGTCATCGACATTCACAGCAACCAACACCACAAGCTCATCACCCTTAACAACCCCCATCCCCCGAAATGCGCCAGTCCAACTCGGTGTGCCCTTCAAAGGGAATCCCACAGTCTCCAGCGTCGACCCGTCAAACTCGTAGATCGTCTTGGCGACGATCGGAATTGAATTGAAATGCGGTTATAATAGTTTTGTTTTTGTTTGTCCAGAAAACTGGCGAAGTTTGATTCCTCTGGGTCAGGTTTCCCTTTCTGACATCCAATTTCTGTGATTGGATATCCCAGACTTCAAGGCACATCGCCGAACCTGACTTGACTACAAGCTTCTTCGAGTCCGAGGAGAATCGAACAGCGCCCACACAATCGATGCTCTTGAACGGACCAGCCACGAGTTTGCCAGTCTCCAAGTTCCATATCCGCGCTGTTTGGTCGTCCGATCCGCTAGCTAGCAGCGTGCTATCTGGAAAGATATCAACTGTGTTGATATCCCATGAGTGGCCCTCGAATTTTTTCACAATCCCCGTCTCAACCTCACAGGCTTTCAGCTCCCCGCTATTGACATTGTCATCTCCACCACCAGCGACAACCCATCGACCATCCCCTGATACCGCTACTGCCCATACATCCTTCTCGCAAATAGCCCGTGCTTCCTGAATCTCTTTACCCGCCTTCAGATCCCATTGCCGAATAGTCTTGTCCCAAGATCCGCTGATCATTCGCTGATCATCCGGAAAGTAGGATATGGATGAAATCACTTCTCTATGACCCTTCAGAGTCGTTACCGGTTTCAAAATCGATTTCGTGGTGGCTGCTTTCGTCGATGCAGAAGCCATAGTTGCGTCTCCGTGAGCAAAACCGGAAGGTAGTTGAGTATGGGCAAGGTATTGTTTGGACGTATTCAAAGGGGAGTCTCCTAGTGTCAGTGTGTTATATGACAGACGGTGGCAGCGATTCGAAGATAGCTCTCCTGGTCAAACCAGACATCAGTGCATCCCGCTGGAAATACCGATGATATTTAGTGTTACCGAGAGATTCCGGTTAGCAGCAATGAACTTGAGGGATAAATTTCTGAATGTGAGTGCAGGCGCTGCCTTGCTTATATATACCCTAACACCTGTGCTGTGCATGGCGCTCTGATTACATTCATCAGATTTTCTCCTCGGTGCTTCTCACTGCTCAGCTCACAGCCATGGCTCAAGCGCTCATTGACCAACTGTATTTGTGGTTATTTACTGTACAGGCGGATTGACTACTCGATACACTGCTATGCCTCGAAACTTCGAATACAGATCCATCTTGTTGCACACCCGATCAATGCCTCCGATCATGGTTACATTCGTACGTCTCTATTATGTTTCGCTTTACGACTATGTTTACCGTTTACTTACTCGACAGAGACAAGCTCGTCACGAATGTTGAGTTCTCGTTCATGAACTTGAAGGTACGTGGCGGGTATAGGCGAGGTTCTGTATCTCCGTCACGTGTAGATGTTACAAGATAAAGCTTTGGGCGAGCCTCCACTTATTACTCAGGTGTACCTAGGTTTATCTATCTGGTTGTACTGTAAAAATATTTCTGAGTGTGAGACAGTACAAGAATTAACGAGGTCTGGACAGTGAGTAAAATTCATTCCTGATCGTTGTGTCAACTCCCTCCGTCGATGGACGGTCCGAAGGATCAGGAGACCAACATTGTTCGATAAGTTCCCAGTATCGTTCAGCGAACTCAGGATAACGAGCTCGGGAAGGATTTTGCGACTTGGCTATGCAAAGTACGATAGCAGCATCATTCGTGAGGTGATAATAGGGTACTTTGTTCGTGAGGACCTACGAGTGGAGCTCGTGATATCAATAAGAGGCCAAAATTAGCCCGGACGTACCTGCAGCATGACACCGCCGAATGAATATACGTCGCTTTGCTCGCTTGGCCGAGCTTGAGAGCCATCCTCCCGCTCTACAAGCAGCTCAGGTGCCATCCATCGCATATTGCCTTTAAGCACGGACGTCCAGGAAGCCTGAGAAGCACTTATAAACTCGGAATACATCAAAGAAAGGCCGAAGTCAGCAACACACGCAGTGCCATCACCATGGATCAGCACGTTAGGCTAGAGCTCACGCATCAATGAAATTGGAACCATCGAGAAGATCGAACTCACCCCAGTGAAGTCACCATGAATGACACTGTTGGCGTGAACTATGAGGAGTAGTTATGGCTTGGTCCAGTAACCGTTAAGTCTATCACATACGATATTGCAGACCAGCTATGATGTCTCTTAGCTAAGTTTTCCATCAGTTTTGTGGTCTACCCAGATACATGAAGAGAGGACTTGCCAACTGGAATCGCCTAACGAGAGTAAGAGCTGCACCCTCGTGCTCCAAATAGACGGTCAAATTACCATTCTCTGCCCAAGGACTGACTATTGCTATAAATGGGCCGAAACCATAGGTATAACCAAGAACGGGTAGAATATTTCGATGTTCGAGATTGGCACATATCCTGAGTTCACGCATTATCCTCTATGAAGCGGAGCCCTGTGGTGTAAGGAATAGACTCAGTCCTTCGGTAAAACACTCGCCTTGATCTTTTTCGTCTTCGCTGCCCCAAGTTGATCCTCAGCATACACCTGCAATGCTTTCACGGCGACCTGCAAAATTATTAAGTTTTAGATGAATAGACAAAAGTCGGTAAACGAACTTTGAACGAGCTACTATCTCTTCGGAAGGTGCACTTCCAAATCTCCCCAAACCCACCACGAGCAACAGGATAGTCTCCGTCCTTGGTGATATATCTTGAGAGGTCTGGGAGCATCGCTTCGATGGAGGGATTCGCTATAGGTATGGGGATATGGGTGGTCTGCGGTGCCCAGGAGGAGGACGAGTTCCATTTGACTGCCATGATAGCGATAGATAAGTGGTATGACGAGTAAAAGAATGAGATACGCACATTTAATGGATCCCTGCGGGCTGACTTTTCATGTGCAATAATCTGAAAGGGAAATGTTAGCATACCAACAATAGATATATACAGAAAAAGCATACACGGGCCTGAGCAAAGATGTTGAGTGGAATATCACAGATGCAGATATTGAAGTCGTCTTTAGTGTCTGTTGTGTAAGCTAGTTGACGTGAATCAGGCGAAAGGATCAGATAATAAGGATTCTGAACATCAATGTAGCGAGGAGTTGGCGGGACTCGAAACCCCAGAGCTTGATTGTGTCGTCATAAGAAGTACTAGCAAGGAGAGCACCATCAAATGAAAGTGCTAGACCCGTGACAAGTCCGGTGTGCCCTTCAAAGGGAACTCCTACACTCTCCAGCGTCGACGCGTCAAACTCGCAGATAGTCTTGGCGACGTCATATAGATCTGAAACTGAATCGAATTCAAATGCGGCTATGATCGTTTTGTTTTTGTTTGTCCAGAAAACTGGCGAAAGTGTGATCCTCTGCGGTCAGGTTTCCCTTTCCTGACATCCAATTTCTGTGATTGGATATCCCAGACTTCAAGGCACATCGCAAAGCTGACTTGACTGCAAGCTTCTTCGAGTCCGAGGAGAATCGAACAGCGCCCACAAATCGATGCTCTTGAATGGACCAGCCACGAGTTTGCCAGTCTCCAAGTTCCATATCCGCGCTGTTTGTCGTCCGACCCGCTAGCTAGCAGCGTGCTATCTGCAAGATATCAACTGTGTTGATATCCCGTGAGTGGCCTTCGAATGTTTTCACAATCCCCGTCTCAACCTCACAGGCTTTCAGCTCCCCGCTATTGCCATTTATCTCCACCACCAGTGACAACCCATCGACCATCCCTTGATACCGCTACTGCCCATACATCCTTCTCGCAAATATCCCGTGCTTCCTGAATCTCTTTACCCGCCTTCAGATCCCATTGCCGAGTAGTCTTGTCCAAGATCCGCTGATATTCGCTGGCCATCCGGAAAGTAGGATATGGATGAAATCCATTCTCCATGACCCTTCAGAGTCGTTACCGGTTCCAAAATAGATTTCTTGGTGGCTGCTTTCGTCGATGCAGAAGCCATAGTTGCGCCTCTGAGCAAAACCGTAAGGTAGTTGAGTACGGGCAAGGTATTCTTTGGATGTATTCAAAGGTGAGTCTCCTGGCGTCACTGTGTTATATGACTGACGGTGGCAGCGATTCGGAGATAGCTCCCCTGGTCAAACAAGACGTCAGTTCATCCCGCTGTAAATACTGATGATATTGTGTTACCGAGAGGTTCCGGTTAGCAGCAATGAACTTGAGGAGCAACAAGGGATAAATTTTTGAATGTGAGTGCAGGCGCTGCCTTGCATATATATACCCTAACACGCCCCTTCTGCGTGGCCCACCTGTGCTGTGCACGGCGCTCTAGTTCCATTCATCAGATTTTCTCCTCGATGCTTCTCGGCTCACAGCCATGGCTCAAGCGCTCATTGAACAACTGTATTTGTGGTTATTTACTGTACAGGCGGATTGACTACTCGATACACTGCCATGCCTCGAAACTTTGAGTACAGATCCATCTTGTTGCACATCCATGATGACGAAGGACCTTCACAGGCTTTCGTTGATCATGCTGTGGGGTGTTGCTGAGGAGGTTTTCAAGGTACAGGCCCTGCCATTTGTAAGAAAGATCATATGTGGGCATTCATTTCACCCTTCGAGCGTTGAATGCTTAGACCCCTTTACTCAACCATGCAGCAGACTCCAATCCAATCCCACCTCCACCAATATCACGTCATTTTCCTCGACGTAGACAACAACGGTGCAGGGGAGTTGCTGCCGAGCGGGGGCGACAATGGGTACAGGTCTCCGGCGCTATGGTAGTAGGTATACGGTGTGTTTCCGTTGTGCTTACTATTAAAATCTTTCTTTCACATAATGAAAAGTCGTGTGTGCTCGTAGGACCATGCACGATGATCAGCTTGTCGCACATAGTAGACTGGCATATTCTGGCGAGTTATCCTAAGACATCGTTTTTAAAAAATATACAATGCTTCAGCTCAACACACTAGCATAAGAACGGCATGCGTACTTGGCCGCTCAGATCTCAGGTATGGCATGTGTGTTCAAACGACGTTTTACAGCTTAAACCATATCTCTCTTTACATTTGGTACACCAACCCAAAGACATAACAGACCTCATACACACATCGCTGCAACCACGGAAAATCGGCAGGATGCTGGTAAACACGAGTGTTGGCGGTGACGTGGCAGATATAGTAATCGGTATGGTACCTCCGTCTCAAACTCAGTGACATGACACACGCTCAAATTCATCATAAAAATAAATAGGAGGCGGTCTCAACGTCCTAAACGCACCTCCCATCGCCTCACTTGCCCAACTCGCATCAACGCCTACTAGGGCTCTCTGTAAAACGTGTAGCAGCAGTTCTAGCCTCCTTTGAACGCATATAGAGGTAAAACGAGGAACAGCCTGAGGGACCTCACCCGTTCACCGATCAATGCCTCCGATCATGGTTACATTCGTACGTCTCTATTATGTTTCGCTTTACGTCTATGTTTACCGTTTACTTACTCGACAGAGACCAGCTCGTCACACGAATGAACCGGACTCCACACCAAAGCTCGCATTGTTGGTATCACTCTCGACCATGTGTCGTTGCGTACTGTTCTGATGGGCGGTGAAGAGTTCATCGATTTATAGCCTGATAGGAATAGCTTTGGTATAATGAAGGAATTTATATTGACAAAGAAGGGGTAGGTAGGAGCAATGAGCATGCAGTATTATAAAATCATCAGTCGATCACATTACACTGGAAGATACCAGCCTCATTCACACACTAAGATCGATCCCCAACTTGGATCGGCCCCACTGAGCAGAATCTTCAGTGGTCGCAGTTGAACGTCCGAAGCTCACAAGTGGAGTACTGTGTCATGCAGTTCTACTGCCTCACTGTTCGTGTGAGTCCAACCCTGGCCCCTTAGTAGAATGGGCATCGTTCATGTTCGCCCAAGCGTGAGGGATGTGAACAAGAAGAGCCCGACATGTTGAAGTGTGTGCTCAGTTGATGCTACAGCGGTGAAGGCGACAGCCTGTGCGATGTATGATATGATAATGTTGAGTTCCTGTTCATACACTTCAAGGTGCGTGGTGGGTATGGGCGAGGTCTTGTATCTCTCCGTCGCGTGTGGCTGTGCTCCGATATTACAAGTTAAAGCTTTGGGCGAGCCTCCACTTACTACACAGTGCTTAGGTTTATCTATCTGGGTGTACTGTAAAAATATTTCTGAGTGTGAGACAGTACAAGAATTAACGAGGTCTGGACAGTGAGTAAAATTCATTCCTGATCGTTGTGTCAACTCCCTCCGTCGATGGGCGGTCCGAAGGATCAGGAGACCAACATTGTTCGATAAGTTCCCAGTATCGTTCAGCGAACTCAGGATAACGAGCTCGGGAGGGCTTTTCAGACCTATCTATGCATCGGATGATGGCGGCGTCATTCGTGAGGTGATAATAGGGTACTTTGTTCGTGAGGACCTACAAGCGGAGCTCGTGATATCAATCAGAGGCCGAAATTAGCCTGGACGTACCTGCAACATGACACCGCCGAATGAATACATGTCGCTCTGCTCGCTCGGCCGAACTTGAGAGCCATCCTCCCGCTCTGCAAGCAGCTCAGGTGCCATCCATCGCACGTTGCCTTTAAGCACAGACGTCCAGGAAGCCTGAGAAGCACTTGTAAACTCGGAATACATCAAAGAAAGGCCGAAGTCAGCAACACACGCAGTGCCATCACCATGGATCAGCACGTTAGGCTAGAGCTCACGCATCAATGAAATTGGAACCATCGAGAAGATCGAACTCACCCCAGTGAAGTCACCATGAATGACACTGTTAGCGTGAACTATGAGGAGTAGTTATGACTTGGTCCAGTAACCGTTAAGTCTATCACATACGATATTGCAGACCAGCTATGATGTCTCTTAGCTAAGTTTTCCATCAGTTTTGTGGTCTACCCAATATACATGAGAAGAGGACTTGCCAATTGGAATCGCCTAACGAGAGTAAGAGCCGCCCCCTCGCGCTCTAAATAGACAGTCAAATTACCATTCTCCGCCCAAGGACTGACTATTGCTATAAATGGGCCGAAACCGTAGGTATAACCAAGAACGGGATAGAATGTTTGGATGATTGAGGTTGACACATATCTTGAGTTCACGCTTTATCCTCTATGAAGCGGAGCCCTGTGGTGTAAGTAATAGGCTCAGTGCTTCTGTAAGACACTCGCCTTGATCTTTTTCGTCTTCGCTTCCCCATATTGATCATCAACGTATACCTGCAATGCTTTTACTGCAACCTGCCAAATTATTAATTTTAGATGAATAATCAAAAGTCAGTAAATGAACCTTGATCGAGCTACGATCTTTCCGAAAGGTGCATTTCCAAATCTCCCCAAACCCACCACGAGCAACAGGATAGTCTCCGTCCTTGATGATGTCTCTTGAGAGGTCTTGGAGCATTGCTTCAATGGAGAGATTCGCTATAGGTATGGCGGATATGGATGAACTGCGGTGCCCAGGAGGACGATGAGTTGCATCTAACTGCCATGATAGCGATAGATAAGTGGTATGACGAGTAAAAGAATGAGATACGCACATTTAATGGATCCCTGCGGGCTGACTTTTCATGTGCAATAATCTGAAAGGGAAATGTTAGCATACCAACAATAGATATATACAGAAAAAGCATACACGGGCCTGAGCAAAGATGTTGAGTGGAATATCACAGATGCAGATATTGAAGTCGTCTTTAGTGTCTGTTGTGTAAGCTAGTTGACGTGAATCAGGCGAAAGGATCAGATAATAAGGATTCTGAACATCAAATGAAGCGAGGAGTTGGCGGGACTCGAAAGCCCAGAGCTTGATTGTGTCGTCATAGAAGCACTGGCAAGGAGAGCACCATCAAATGAAAGTGCTAGACCGTGACAATGTGGTGTGCCCTTCAAAGGGAAGTCCGACTGTCTCCAGCGTCGACGCGTCAAACTCGTAGATGTCTTGGCGACGTCGTCTGATCTGAATCTGATTTGAATTGAATGCGGCTATAATAGTTTTGTTTTTGTTTGTCCAGAAAACTGGCGAAAGTGTGATTCCTCTGCGGTCAGGTTTCCCTTTCCTGACATCCAATTTCTGTGATTGGATATCCCAGACTTCAAGGCACATCGCCGAACCTGACTTGACTACAAGCTTCTTCGAGTCCGAGGAGAATCGAACAGCGCCCACCCAACGATGCTCTTGAATGGACCAGCCACGAGTTTGCCAGTCTCCAAGTTCCATATCCGCGCTGTTTGGTCGCCCGACCCGCTAGCTAGCAGCGTGCTATCTGCAAAGATATCAACTGTGTTGATATCCCGCGAGTGGCCCTCGAATGTTTTCACAATCCCCGTCTCAACCTCACAGGCTTTCAGCTCCCCGCTATTGCCATGTTATCTCCACCACCAGTGACAACCCATCGACTATCCCTTGATACCGCTACTGCCCATACTTCTTCTCGCAAATATTTCGTGCTTCCTGAATCTCTTTACCCGCCTTCAGATCCCATTGCCGAGTAGTCTTGTCATGAGATCCGCTGATTATTCGCTGGCCATCCGGAAAGTAGGACAAGGATGAAATCCATTCTCCATGACCCTTCAGAGTCGTTACCGGTTCCAAAATAGATTTCTTGGTGGCTGCTTTCGTCGATGCAGAAGCCATAGTTGCGCCTCTGAGCAAAACCGTAAGGTAGTTGAGTACGGGCAAGGTATTCTTTGGATGTATTCAAAGGTGAGTCTCCTGGCGTCACTGTGTTATATGACTGACGGTGGCAGCGATTCGGAGATAGCTCCCCTGGTCAAACAAGACGTCAGTTCATCCCGCTGTAAATACTGATGATATTGTGTTACCGAGAGGTTCCGGTTAGCAGCAATGAACTTGAGGAGCAACAAGGGATAAATTTTTGAATGTGAGTGCAGGCGCTGCCTTGCATATATATACCCTAACACGCCCCTTCTGCGTGGCCCACCTGTGCTGTGCACGGCGCTCTAGTTCCATTCATCAGATTTTCTCCTCGATGCTTCTCGGCTCACAGCCATGGCTCAAGCGCTCATTGAACAACTGTGTTTGTGGTTATTTACTGTACAGGCGGATTGACTACTCGATACACTGCCATGCCTCGAAACTTTGAGTACAGATCCATCTTGTTGCACATCCATGATGACGAGAGGACCTTCACAGGCTTTCGTTGATCATGCTGTGGGGTGTTGCTGAGGAGGTTTTCAAGGTACAGGCCCTGCCATGTTGTAAGAAATATCATATGTGGGCATTCATTTCACCCTTCGAGCGTTGAATGCTTAGACCCCTTTACTCAACCATGCAGCAGACTCCAATCCAATCCCACCTCCACCAATATCACGTCATTTTCCTCGACATAGACAACAACGGTGCAGGGGAGTTGCTGCCGAGCGGAGGCGACAATGGGTACAGGTCTCCGGCGCTATGGTAGTAGGTATACGGTGTGTTTCCGTTGTGCTTACTATTAAAATCTTTCTTTCACATAATGAAAAGTCGTGTGTGCTCGTAGGACCATGCACGATGATCAGCTTGTCGCATATAGTAGACTGGCATATTCTGGCGAGTTATCCTAAGACATCGTTTTTAAAAATATACAATGCTTCAGCTCAACACACTAGCATAAGAACGGCATGCGTACTTGGCCGCTCAGATCTCAGGTATGGCATGTGTGTTCAAACGACATTTTACAGCTTAAACCATATCTCTCTTTACATTTGGTACACTAAACCAAAGACATAACAGACCTCATACACACATCGCTGCAACCACGGAAAATCGGCAGGATGCTGGTAAACACGAGTGTTGGCGGTGACGTGGCAGATATAGTAATCGATATGGTACCTCCGTCTCAAACTCAGTGACATGAAAGCTCACTTTCAAACATGACACACGCTCAAATTCATCATAAAAATAAATAGGAGGCGGTCTCAACGTCCTAAACGCACCTCCCATCGCCTCACTTGCCCAACTCGCATCAACGCCTACTAGGGCTCTCTGTAAGAACGTGTAGCAGCAGTTCTAGCCTCCTTTGAACGCATATAGAGGTAAAACGAGGAACAGCCTGAGGGACCTCACCCGTTCACCGATCAATGCCTCCGATCATGGTTACATTCGTACGTCTCTATTATGTTTCGCTTTACGTCTATGTTTACCGTTTACTTACTCGACAGAGACCAGCTCGTCACACGAATGAACCGGACTCCACACCAAAGCTCGCATTGTTGGTATCACTCTCGACCATGTGTCGTTGCGTACTGTTCTGATGGGCGGTGAAGAGTTCATCGATTTATAGCCTGATAGGAATAGCTTTGGTATAATGAAGGAATTTATATTGACAAAGAAGGGGTAGGTAGGAGCAATGAGCATGCAGTATTATAAAATCATCAGTCGATCACATTACACTGGAAGATACCAGCCTCATTCACACACTAAGATCGATCCCCAACTTGGATCGGCCCCACTGAGCAGAATCTTCAGTGGTCGCAGTTGAACGTCCGAAGCTCACAAGTGGAGTACTGTGTCATGCAGTTCTACTGCCTCACTGTTCGTGTGAGTCCAACCCTGGCCCCTTAGTAGAATGGGCATCGTTCATGTTCGCCCAAGCGTGGGGGATGTGAACAAGAAGAGCCCGACATGTTGAAGTGTGTGCTCAGTTGATGCTACAGCGGTGAAGGCGACAGCCTGTGCGATGTATGATATGATAATGTTGAGTTCCTGTTCATACACTTCAAGGTGCGTGGTGGGTATGGGCGAGGTCTTGTATCTCCCCGTCGCGTGTGGCTGTGCTCCGATATTACAAGTTAAAGCTTTGGGCGAGCCTCCACTTACTACACAGTGCTTAGGTTTATCTATCTGGGTGTACTGTAAAAAGATTTCTGAATACGAGACAGTGCAAGAATCAATGAGATCTGGACAGCGAGTATAATTCATTCCTGATCACTGTGTCAGCTCCCTCCGTCGAGGGGCGGTCCCGGGGATCGGTAGACCAACATTGTTCGATAAGTTCCCAGTATTGTTCAGCGAGCTCAGGATAACGAGCTCGGGAGGGCTTTTCAGACCTATCTATGCATCGGATGATGGCGGCGTCATTCGTGAGGTGATAATAGGGTACTTTGTTCGTGAGGACCTACAAGCGGAGCTCGTGATACCAATAAGAGGCCGAAATTAGCCTGGACGTACCTGCAACATGACACCGCCGAATGAATACATGTCGCTCTGCTCGCTCGGCCGAACTTGAGAGCCATCCTCCCGCTCTGCAAGCAGCTCAGGTGCCATCCATCGCACGTTGCCTTTAAGCACGGACGTCCAGGAAGCCTGAGAAGCACTTATAAACTCGGAATACATCAAAGAAAGGCCGAAGTCAGCAACACACGCAGTGCCATCACCATGGATCAGCACGTTAGGCTAGAACTCACGTATCAATGAAATTGGAACCATCGAGAAGATCGAACTCACCCCAGTGAAGTCACCGTGAATGACATTGTTGGCGTGAACTATGAGGAGTAGTTATGGCTCAATCCAGCAACAGTACAGTTTATCACATACGATATTGCAGACCAGCTATGATATCTCTTAGCTATACTTTCCATCAGTTGTGTGGTCTACCCAGGATACATGAAGAGAGGACTTGCCAACTGGAATCGCCTAACGAGAGTAAGAGCTGCACCCTCGTGCTCCAAATAGACGGTCAAATTACCATTCTCTGCCCAAGGACTGACTATTGCTAACAATGGACCAAAGCCATACGTATAACCCAAAATGCGGAGAATATTTGGATGGTTGAGATTGGCACATATCCTGAGTTCACGCACTATCCTCTACCGAAGTGGCGCCCTGTGGTATAAGGAATAGGCTCACTCCATTCGGTAAGACACTCACCTTGTTCTTTTTCGTCTTCGCTGCCCCAAGTTGATCCTCATCATACACCTGCAATGCTTTCACGGCAACCTGCAAAATCATTGATTTTCGACAAATGGACACAAAAGACGATAAACGAACTTTAACTGAGCTATGATCGATGCCAAAGGTACACTTCCAAATCTCCCCAAACCCGCCACGAGCAGCAGGATACTCTCCATCCTTAGTGATGTATCTTGAGAGGTCTTGAAGCATTGCTTCAAGGGGGAGATTAGCCTTGACATTACGCGAGGAGACTGTATGCGCGTGGGAAGAGGAGGGAAGGAGCTCGTGGGGGCCAGGGCGTGACTGGGGTAGGCGTGAATTTATTGTAGAAGCAGGTACCTGCGGCGGAGGGGGAAAAGCTATGACAGGCGATACTGTTTTACTTTCAGTGGAACCTCCATTTGAATGGTCCTGGTGCAGTGGCTTGAATCCCAGTTCGTAGTTTTTCCCCCATATCTTAGCAGATGACGACTGCATGACGGTAGGCCCAGGCTGCATGAGAAAGGTTCCGGCGTATCTGTCATTCCGGGATTGGACCCTGCGTGAAGACGGGCAGCACTAATATGAGGTAGTATATTGTTGCAGACTGACTTTTTGCATGTGTGAGCAAATAAATGTCAGCACAGAGACGGTGGATATTTGTGGGGAATACATACACTGGCCTGAGTAAGGACATCGGCAGGAATATCGCAGATGCAGATATTATCATGGTTATTGATATAAGCTAGTTGGCGTGAGTTGGGTGAGAGGACAAGGGCCCATATGTGCTGAACGTTGATGGAGGCGAGGATCTGGCGGGACTCGAAAGCCCAGAGCTTGATGGTAGCATCGAAGGAAGCACTGACCAGGAGAGTTTCATCAGATGAAAGCGCTAGGCCAGTGATAGGCCAGATATGCCATTTGAAGGAAACTCCTATAGTCTCCAGCGTCGACGCGTCAAATTCGTAGATTGTGCTGGCGTAGTCATCCGCAGAGAAGCCGAACGCGGCTATGATATTTTTGTTGTTGTTTGTCCAGAATACCGGTGTACTGTATTTGGTAAGTCCTTCACCGGCTCTCCCTACCCTCACATCCAATTTCCTTGATTGGACATCCCAGACCTCAAGGGACTTTCCCCCGGTTGACTTGACTGCGAGCTTCTTCGAGTCTGGGGAGAATCGGACTGCGCCCACCTCGTCGGCGCTTTTGAATGGACCAGCGACGAGTTTACCGGCGTCCAAGTTCCATATCCGCGCTGTGAAATCATTTGCCCCGCTCGCCAGTAGCGTGGTGTCTTCGGATATATCAATGCAGTGGATTTGGCCTGAGTGGCCTTCGAATTTTTTCACAATTCCCGTCTCAACTCTACAGGCTTTCAGTTCTGCGTTCCCAATCCAATTGCCACCACCAGTGACAACCCATCGACCATCCCTTGATACCGCCACTGCCCATACCTCCTTCTTGCAAACAACCCGCGATTTTTTAATTTCTTTTCCCGCCTTGATATCCCACTGCTGAGTGGTTGTGTCATCAGATCCGCTGATCATTCGCTGGCCATCTGGAAAGTAGGATACGGATCGAATCATTTTTTTGCCCTTCAAAGTCATCGATGGAGTTAGAATTAAATTCGTAGCGCCTGCCTTCGTTGATGTAGAAGCCATGGTTAGTACGTTTCCGCGAGCACAACAGTGAAGTAGTCAAGGAAAGCAAAGTATTCTTTGGATATGTTCAGCGGTGCGAAGGCGGGGTTGGTGTACTACACAGCTAACGCTGACAGTGTTTTTAAGATAGGCTCCCTGGTAAAGCCGAACATCAGTTCATCCGCACTGGAAGTCCAGATGAGAACGTGGTATTACCGAGAGGTTGGCAGCGAAGAACTTGAAGAGCGAGAAAATTTTGAATGTGAGTGCAACTATTAGCCTTTGGCGTTGCCTTGCATATTATATACCCTAATAATACGCTGTGCATTCAAGTTACACCCTGCACCCTTCTATTTCCACAGCTTCTCCTCGTTTCTCGGCTCATAGCTATGGTTAAAGTCACTGCTATTTGTATTGTTAAAGTGTCGAATCTCCTTGTCCCATACAATGTTATCGCTGCTCATTCATGATGTAGCGGGACTCGAATCACCCTTCCTCATCTCACTGTCAAACAGTTCTGAGTACACGAACATTACACATGTGCGATAAATCGGCATGTAATAGTTTCTTTTACATAATTCTACGTTTTTCACTTTGGGATAATATTTAGAGCCGTCCAGCATCGGATAAAGGTCGACCTTGCGATAAAGTTCTGTCCCACCTGCAGCCCTTGGTCTTCCCAACTATACACTACCCTTACAGTGAGTCATGAGTACTGATGCACCTGGCCGGCCCTGGAGTGGTTGCAGTTGCAGTGTCGCACAGACCACTTACTCCCATTGTTTGCATAGGCTCAGTAGTAGTAATCCTAAACGGAACGAGCGGTATGGGTAGCAGCAACTGACGAGAGCTTCCGAAACCGCTACTCTCTCGCTCTACTAGCCGCCCTCTGGTCCAGCTAACAGACTATTATCTTAGGAGACGAGTGCCTGCATCAGGCACTAAGGAGGTGGTCAGACTCGATGACGCTCTGGACGCTTCTGACACGAGCTTCACTTTCCATGTCAGTTCGCTAAGAACTCTTGAGGTACCCACATCATCTCACCAGCTGAAACACACGCTCAATCGTTCGAGAAAATGACCCTTTCCTTTCACGGTCATAGTTCGAGTTATAACTTACGGCTCGACTCTTCTTGTGCCTTTTACCGCGAGTTGCGCAACCTGGCACTACTCCCGAACTTGAGGAGGGCTTTGAGATTCATCTACGTCAGTACTTCTTCAAATTTCGGCCGAGAGAGAACTCTCCCGCAATGCCATAGTTTTATCTGAGAATGGGAGGGTGGGGTGGTGCAAGCGGGTGTTTGCCACCATTTGCGTGCGGTGAGACATGTTAGATCGCGTCAAGGGACCGTGCAAACGAATATATCGTCAAGCATGGTAAGTGAGCAGTTTCATGAATCCCCTCGCAAGGTGAGGCTACCGCACACCTGCGGAATTTTGGTCAGTACTGGTCACCGACTTGGAACAAAATCTATGTATTATCCACCCGTTGTGTCCTTGTGCATTCCTACGAAGAATCAAATTATCTATATTTTCAAGTCCCGGCAAAACAACGACAGCGCCTACACGAGCCAGCATGTTGCTTCCCCCACACGTGGCATTTTAAGCGCCCGCAGGTCAGGATGCGTAGAGATGATCACCACATCCACGGTAAAGGAGCTTTCGGCGCCCACTCACCAAAAGCATGCAGACCGGTTTCGCATGCTCTTGTTATATCTGTGGAAGGAATCTAGTCTGAAAGGAAAAACTCAGAGTGCCTGGCCGGTAGTGCCCATAACCAAGGCATTTGATGGTTTCCACCAAGGGTGACAGGTGCGTGTTTTGGCGATTTGTTGAGTTTGTCCATGAACGGAAAACACAGGATGCTAATTTAAGGTACTAGCTTGTGACTTTAAGGAGTTGCGTGCGGCATTAATGTCGGGAAGGGGCCCGGTGTACTAGACTACCACATGTATCCGTTCGTATCTGATATATGATATCGCAACTTTGGCAAGTTGAACCTCTGGTCGTAGTGGCGATTTCCGAGTGTCAACATCGTTTTTGTGAAAAGTTCGTAGAAAGCAGTAGTTGGCCTTTGCTGATATTCAATTTCACCGTCTCTACTGAGTACAAATAGGTGGATATCTTTGAAATTGTACAAGATGTAAAACACGATGAGAGAAAAAGAAGTGTGCATGATGTGATGATAATAACCCTACAATGCGGATAGATTTTGGGTAATGATAGCAGATCCAATAAAATACACTTAAAATGCCAAAAAAAATGAGCTGCAGGACTCGTGCAGGAGCGTCCAATGCCGCCAAATAATATGAATATCGAACAGAGTGCATTATAAAAAGTATTACCGCTCAGGGACGAGAGTCAGTCCGGTGCCTATCTTGTCCGGTGATCCAGGATCAGTAGCTATGAACACGCCGTCTGGATCGAACTGCGGCTCAGGGTGTGATGAAACATCCGAGTCAGGGCTATCACGCCCACGATTTGACATGGGCGAAGGCGAAGCAGTGACAATGCGATCAAAAAATGTGTAGGAATATGGGTTATCGATAGGTGATAGGAAATCTTGTTGTAGCGTAGGAGACGGACAGTCGTCCCGAGCTATCATGTGTGTCGGTGTAGATGTCACGTTCTCGGCAAAAAAGGTATACACATAGGATTGTGCATGCTGCGGAGATGATGAGTGCGCATGCCAATACCTAGGACCTTCGGGAGTCAGAGGCCCCGAAGTGTGATGTCGGGTAGCAAAGAGACCCTCTGCTGCAGCCTGGCATGGTTTATACCTAGACCCTAACGGATTTCCGCTTGAAACACAGTCAGATGTGTTGTAAGAGATCTGTAGAACGTGAGCTCACCAAATAGCACATCCAACTCCCTCACGAAGACATCCACATGCGCTGCGGACCATCCGGATAACAGCAGCGCGCTCAAAGTATGATGGGTCCAATGGAACGACAGCAGATGATGCATCGTTTCTAGCTATCCACACACCAGAGTTACCCCGACGCGAAGCTCGCATATGAATGACAGCTCCACATCCATTGGTTTTCCATCTGGATGACTGATAGCCGCTCGAAGACGGTGGCGGTGGATATGACGGAAGCGGTGACCGAACACAGGTTGAGGGCCTGTTTAAACATGGGAGCTCGTCGTTCCCGCCACAAAATAATGTGTGGCAGTATGGGTCTGGCCCTACTGCGGCTATCGAGTCCGTCTGCGGCGACAACGGTGCATCGTAGCTTTGCTCCCAATAATTCTGGCTGGACTCTTCGTCATCGCTAGGAGATTCAATCCATGAGGGTGACCTTTCCACCCTCACCACTGGCGGAGTTACACGTCCAGCTTCTGCACGCTGGGTGTTGGTGAGACTGTGATCAAGTCGCATTGCACCTCTTCTCCGTAATCTGGATGCTTCGCCACTGCGAACAAGATCTGAGAGGACGATGGAATCGTCCACATCTGTTGGTTCCAAGTGTTCTGAAGATTCTAAGTCGTTAATTCGTGATTCTCGCCTGTAAAGCTGAGGCATGATGAAAGGTTCAGAATCGGATGTGATGATGGTCGTCTCGATCCAAGGCACACGCGGTTACGTCAGCTGTGACACTAATGTTACATCCCCCGGGGGGTCACAGTCTATTTATGGAAAACATTTCTCAAAATCACCAGCGCCGTTGTCTCTAGCATAGATTTGACTCTCTACAAATTCTTCCAGCCCACACAATCCATCACCTGCACCACAAAATTCCAATGGTTGGATTGCATCGTTGATGAGAATCCGAATAAAATCTCTTAGTCTCCCCGCTTTGAAACACTGCAGCTTTTCCGTGATCATCCGCCCGGAGAAAGGTACAATATGAGAAACTACCCATGTCCGTCGCGGGTCGGCTTTTGTGGGGTCAGGAGGGTGTGTCTGTGGGAGTAGTCCGAGTGCACCATAGATGGCAACCATCTGATTGTCGTGGGAGAAGTCAGCGTAGACCGTTCTATTAAGCGGGAACGTGATTGGTGACGAGTCAAGAGTCGAGTTGGTTTGCGTGCGATCTTCGACAGGTTTACCCATGAGACGCGCAAGAAGCTCGTTCACGTAGCCAACACCTTGTACACGACCCAAAGGATTTCCGTACCTTGTCATGGTTGCAGCGTAAGCATTAAAGTGATTCATTGATGAGTTACTCACCCTGTCTTGTAATATTTCAGCAGGTCCTGATAATATTCGTAGGCTTGAAATTCTTTCAAAGAGAAAAGATCACAAAAATTGCTTTCTTTCTCCTCAAATACAGTCTCGAATGCACACAACGACATGAGCCCGGGAACGTCCTCACTGAGAATCTCGGCTCCAACAGCAGCTGCATTGAGGCGATGCACGATCGAAACTGAGAATATATCTCGCCATATGTTAGCTTCATCCTCTGATGCTCGGGAGTTAGGACACATGTGGTCCTCCAAGGTATTGTTTGACTAGAAGAAAGACCGCAGGTTAGCAATCCCCGAATGAAGTTTGATCAGTAACCACCTTACCGTCTCTGTTTCTGGTATTATGACTGAAACTGATGGATGATAGAGCTGTCCACTTGCATCGGCAAAACCTGGAATTGCAATGTCCAAAAAAAAACTTATACTTTCTCCATGTACTTACCTGCAGTCCAATTAACAGCGGATTTCACTACGCGATCTCCTCCTGATGCCCTGACAAAGGGTAACATGTGATTGTCGACAAGATGGCCGTACCGATGGTACATTTCTGCACCGGATTCAAATGACCTAGACGCGATCCTTAAGCATCGACATTGGCTGGAAGTTCGCAAAGGTAGTCCTACTGTGTGGCGCCAAGGGGCACAAGATCAGCTTCACCAAGGTGCCATTGGTATGAACGAAGAAATTTCAGCTTCATATCCGTATACTTCGAAGCGTCCAACAACTTCTTCAAACTTGCTTGAATTTCCTTAGAGGCACCACTAGTCGGATAACGTGCTCCATGGCGCTGAAGCTGTTGATGCTTTAAACGAAGAACTCATGGTCACTGACAATCAGGGTCTACTCACAATGTTGGCCTGGAAATGCGACTCGGAGTAGCAGTTATTGATGACTAGATCTGTGGCAAGTGCACTTGCCTGTGTTATACTACATCCGGGGGAGGCAGCTGGTACTCTTCGACAGAATAGTATGGAGAGTACTGCCCCCAAAATCGTTCAAGTGGCTCGCTGGAAAGAATATGACTGTTGCTTCCTGATGTAAATTGCGGGATAAATTGGAAATAATGTCCGAATAGCGACACTATAAAGAGTGCTAGCAAGATTAAAACTGCTTTCCTGACTGGAAAAGAACCCGAGGGTATGCGGGGTATGCGATGATATTTTGTCGGACCGGAATCACCATAGGCAGCCTGAGACCCAGGCTTCCGGGAACTAGACAACGGAAGGACGAGCGGGTACTCAGCGTTTTTGACCATGACAGCCCATGGAAAATAAAGCCTCAAGGCTCCAGGACACAGTTGATTAAGTACATACAAACTGGCCTCACGGTGCCGCAGCCACCACGCACGTTGTACCTCACCTCTGAGTCTATATTTAGTCATACGGTAATACCCGTCACCGATATTGCTCTCTCACGAGCCAATTGGTGCCGCCGCCAATAAGCGCTTCAGCTCCTTCATTATCTTCGAGATCACAGAGTAAACTCTTTCGAGCATGGTTAAATCGACTTCATCATGGATGTGAGCAGCAGGAGTTTTATGGGGTGATCCTCAGGCTGACATGAGCGTATTGCATCATGTATTTGAAATGACATGATTGAAGGTTTTGGCGAGACTTAGGCCACTGGACCCCTAATATTAGTCTGTAGCACATGTCACGAGTAATACTTTATAGGAGTTAACAGCTAAAATGAATTCAAGGATCTGATTCAGAATCAACTAGTATAAGGGACTTGCCAGACAAGAGACTTACGATCAAGCAGTTGGAACCCAACTTACATAATGAGAAGTTGCCCACCGGACGAAGATCAAATATCAGAGGTACAAGTTAATGTGTCTAGTAAAACGTCTACTCTTGCATATGTAGCCGGAAAAATAGGACAAGTTCTAATCAGCATTGGCGAGGGTCTTTCGCTGTCAATTGTCAGAGTTTAGCGCCACCATCCTTGCGCTTATTCTGGCCACTTGGCCACCCCGTGTCCCCCCTTTCGCCTGATTCGGCGCCCTCCCCAACTTCACATTGGTCTTCCGGCCTCTCCTCATGTATATCCTGGTGCTCATGCGCCTTGTTATGTATATCCTGTTTGATGACGTTGATGCGCTGTGGGATCGGCCCCTCCGTCGGACGCTTCCAATCCTTACCGCTGTTGTCCCAGATCATACCAGACCCAGAGTTCGGCTCTTGTAGTGTATCCAAGATGAGTGCAGCCATTACATTCGCATCGATGCCCTCGCACTCGCACGCCGACCGCAGTGGATTTGAAGGCGTGAGGAGCGCACGAGCGATCTGCTGAGCCTGCGTAGGCGCGTTTGGCGGCTGAAACTCAAAGTCTGGAGCACGTCTGTACCCGCAGACGGCAACGCAGATCAATATATTCCTATGATCAGTGTAAATATGTATGGGGGTGTTGTTTTATAAGCGCACGCAGTGAGCCCGAATACAGGTTTCACGCCGTCTGCTTCGCGTCCGGTGAGGAATCGATGCATGCGGATTGAACCGCCTCCACTCCATACATACTCTATCGTCGTGTGGTAAGGCATCGAAGGATCTGGAACATGGTATGGGCGAGAAGGGAAGGACGAGGCGAGGAAAGAAGCAAGGGGTTGTGAGAATATCGAAGCCACCTCCGATTCGTTGAGATTGGGCTACGACCCGAGAATGATATAACGTCGAATGATATCATATGAACTCAACGCACCTGCATAGTTTTGTCAAGGATGAGAACAACAACCCTAAACAACTGTGTCAGTGCGTGCAAAACACCAGCGACACACTCACGGAGTCACTATCTGGTTACCAGCAAGAAAGGGCTCCATCACACACAGCAGGGGTACTCGTTCCCGGTCTGGAACAAGCCCAATCTATAGCGGAATTTACCTCTAACATCAGCACTAGCATAAGAACCCGTGTGATTACACAGCTGTGTACCTCCTCAAAAGCCTCGCGCCTCTGCAAACGGACAAGTCAGACCGAAATTCAAAAAGCAATTCTATACGAGTACCGCAGTATC
Source organism: Suillus spraguei (assembly GCA_016800925.1). NCBI lineage: Eukaryota > Fungi > Basidiomycota > Agaricomycetes > Boletales > Suillaceae > Suillus > Suillus spraguei. Next base: position 106,515 of record JABCPU010000103.1, read on the forward strand.
CTCAACAGTAATATCTTGAGGATCCACCTTTCCTCCCGGAAGTGCAGTATCACCTGCATACTGCCGCAAGCTAGCTGACCGCCTTTTAGGGTAATTCAGTCATGAAAAAGACGCAGCCAACGAGGAGCTCACCGGCTCAGTAACACATACAGGTCCCCCGCACGACCGATAAACAATGGAACGAGGACCGCCGCACTTTGGTTCCGAGGGAACTTGACTTGCGTGCGTCGTGCACGGTAACTCGAGAGATTTTCGATACATCTGAGTACCATCAGCATTCACAACTCTGGCATTCTTGTATAGTTAAAATAGTAGGGAAACGCACTGTCTAGACTCCTCTTTCAACGTGGGAAGTGCAGCCTCAAAAAGCTCCATGGTTGGTTTGGAAAATGCAAGGACACATGATGGCTGGCGAGCAGTAGATGTGGATTTGTCTGCAGGCATCTTGGGTAATCAAGTGTCATCTGAGCATGAGCTGCATACGAACGTTTGAATGGTATAGCGCCACGTTCATCATAATGGCTGTGCAAGTACGATTATGTAGATAGCAGGAGTACACCAAACAATTTGTCAATTTAAGAGAAAGTGTGTATTCGAAACCCATGTCCAGAGACCTAATTATGTTGGTTAAAGTCTATGGTACTACGTACGAGTGCATAGTCCAAGAAGGATGATACAATGATGCAGTGATAATTCTCAGGACGAGCGACAGTGTCCATAAATGCGACCAAACGATTGTCTGAAATAGAATGAAGAATATGAATACGATGACGAGGGAATGTTCGAGGCACGTCGGTGCTGCTCGTGAAGTAAAGGATATTATGGAGATCACGCAATAGAGATGTTGCTTCCTTTATGACTGCGACAGAATCTTGTCAATCGACTCGTTCAAAAAATCTTTCCGGGATATAAGATCGGCTTTGGGGAACTTGGCCATGATCGCCTCACGAGCGGTCCTGTAGATGATCAGTACCGAATGATAAAAGAACATACGCGGCATACTTTTTCGTGACTGTCATCAAATCTTGTGTGCTGAGATAGTTCCGCAGGGAATTGAAAAGATCATCGTCGGTAGGATTGGGGTTGAAGCTCGGACCAGCAAATGGATTCACAGATGTCGCCATCGAGAACGTTGACAAGGGCCGCGCATCTCCTCCGATCGCGGGTAGCATGCCAAAGCCGCCTGTCTGAGAGCCTCCCGTCATCATGGGCATGTTCATCATCATTGCACCTTGCGAATTTTGAGGCATTCCACCGTATACACTACCAGAGTGCTGGTACCCCAGAGGCGGAATCATGGGCATGTGCCCATAGTCCGAACCATGCACTGAACCTGCCCCACCGCTGAACGACATAAATGGCATCTGCGGAACGCTGTACTGAGGTACGGATGGCTGCCGCCCGTCATACATCGACCCTTGTCGAGAACCATGGCTTATGTGGGAGGCGGGACCGCGGATATTGGAACTTGAGTTGTTCTTGGTCATGTTCGTATCCCGATAGTAATCGCCCGTGAGAGATGGATGGAAGCTCTGAGGAGACCCCTGGCGAGAAGGAGGAAAACGATTGGAACGAGGCTTGGTTAAACCTGTCTCATCAGAGCGATGAGATCCACTCTCCCAAGCTTCTGCCTCGTAGTCTGGGAATTCAACTGTGAACTAGCAAGCAGTAAATGAGCGTCAATATTACTTACCGCTAAACTTCTTCAACGGAATCATTGACTCGTCAAACCGCTCATCCTCGTTCATCACAACCTTCTTGTTACCTCCATCACCAATGACAACACGCGTATTTCCCCAGGAGAAATCGTCCATGCACCAGAATGAGTAAATGGGTAGGAAGAAACTGTACACCGGATATCTGAAACAGAGGTAAGACGCATCGCAATGCTGCACACAAGCCGCTCACGAGAGGAGGTAGACTACCATCCACCCTACCAACATGAATTCACGTTTGATGATGAAGATCAAAGCCTGAAATATACAGTAAGTTAAGTCCTGTGCGATATTACACAGCCTACCTGTAAACCATAGGTGATACCCAACATGATGATAGAAATCAGTGGCAGGGCCGCATTGCCAGTAGCAACAACGATGATGAGATAAGCCAACTGTTGGAATGATATAATGAGAAATGCATGCCAGATTCGATACGCCTGAAACTTACGTAGACAACTGTGGCTGGCAAAATCTACGAAAAAATCTAAGTCAAGAAGTGCGGATGCAAAGACGCAACACTCACAATGGTGCCCAAGAGGTCGATGAAAACGAAGAATCTCATCGAGAAACAGCAAAAGCCGCAAAGTTCGGGCAAAATTACGAGCTCGCATAAGTTATGCACGGTAGAATTGATCCACCGCCTCCGTTGTGAGAACAGAACACGCCAAGATTCAGGAGCCATAGTATGTGCCACCGCATCCGGAATGAACTTGGTCTTGAACGTGGGGAAGTGCTTTAGGAGGAGCGTCGTCAGAAAACGATCTTCGCCAAGAGAGAACAGGTTCTTCTTGTGAAGCGTATCTATGTTGCCTTCAGCGTACTCGTCAATAATACGGTTCGAGATGATAATAGGCCGGCCCTTGTCCGCAGTACGGATACGGTAGAGTGAGAAGCATCCAGGAAGACAAGACACTGAGCCGAACAAACTCTCAAAGGCTTTCGATAAATGGTGAGAGATGTAGTACTCGTATACCTATACTCATTATCAGCTTGGGCAAGAGTAGAGGTCGAAGGTGTAAACATACTTGAATCATCGTCCACCACGAACCCTCCTCATTCGTGAGCTTGGTCTCACCACAAATACCAATGATACTCGAATCGTCTGCAGCAGACGCAACTAGTCGATTTAGAGACTCGGCCGTTACTTGCTGCAACGGACATTAGCGTGATGGAGGAACCAAGACAATGAACTCACTGTGTCAGCGTCGATAGTGAAAATGTACTCGTAGAAAGCAGGATCAATGCCAATAACATTTCTCATCTGGTGGTAGATCTCGAGCTCGAGAGGCGACATTGGTGCATCGAAGTGGACACGATTCAAGTAGTGCATGAGAAGAATCTGACTATCTCGCTTGCCTCTGTTTCCAGGCTTCGAACGCTCAGTAGGCTTGCCAACTTTTACAACCACCATGTACCTGTAAAACAACTCTCAGACTCGTACTAAGATAGATGAGAAACAAATACTCACGGAACAACATGACCCTCAAATTCGTATAGGCCCGAATATACCTTGCCATAGTTGAGCTGTTTCGAGCCCTCCCCGATCGACTTAAACAGCAAAGGCTCAGGATCAAGTTTAGGGTCAACGCCAAGGATATCTAACACAATGCGTGGAGTCGTGCGGTCGTTTCCACTTCCGATGATGTTACCGTCGCAGATGATGAAGAGCAGTTTCCGCTTGTCATCGTAGTTCAACGACGCCAAGGAATCAATTGTCCGCCGCAGAGAATCCTCGCCCTCCGTGTAGCAAGGGATCTGACAAAGGATGAATTTGTCCTGCATCTCAGGCGACCGCTTTGGAGACAGTTGAAGTGCGGAAAGGACTAGGAGGAACATCATTAATCGAATAACGGCGAGCTGAGAGAGATGAACATACACTTGAGTACGATAGATGCGCAAAGGATACTTGTAAACACCAATAGCAGGTAGTTCTGGACAAGACATCTTGGTGTATCCCGGAAGTCGGTTTCGCCGAGATAGAACATATTCTTGAGACAGTTGATGTTGGCTGCTGCCGTCTCAGAATCAAGACCCGCAAGGGCAGCATTAAGCGGCTTCGTAATGTCCTGCCCAGCTTGCTGTTTGAAGACGTCCGATACGTCCGTACTCAGGAATTGGTAGAGACTCGTTGCGCCTTGGTTGATTGTCACAGTATTGATGTAGTCAGTCAAATCATATATGCCGCTTTCCCAGATAGCCCAGATACTAGAGGTCGTGTAAGTAACCCAACCGGGCTATCGACATGTAAGCATACCGTTGAATGGTCTGGTCCGCAGCTTGTGCAGCGATTTCCGTCGGTTTCCATACTAAAGGACCCTTGTGATAGTTCTCCATCTTCGGCTGGAATATCTCAGTGTACCAATCGGCATTATCAAGTGCGGTTCCCTGCGTACTCTCTGCGGCACCAGACATGTGCATGGCGAGCGGCACAAGAGGGGTAAAGTTCTTGTACACAAGTTGCAGTGAGGTTTGGGTAACAAGGTCCGGACAGGCCAGCGTAAGCGGTGGGGGGAAATAGTTCGTCAAGTCCTGTCCTACAAGCTCTTCGAGGTCGCTCGCCGAGTTACTAGCAATGCCGGGTATGTCGCTATGGTCACCGTGGATGAAGTTCGACATGTCATAAACCTGTCCCTGCACCGAAACCCACCAGTCGCTGTTGCCAGTGTGCTCCGAGACCTCCGTTGGAGACCACGCCTTGTCGAAGTTAGGACACAGAAGCCGCCCGAACTCGATAATGTAGAAGATAATGAGCGCGTTCATGAGAAAAATGAGCATGAAAATTGTGAGTTTTTCGCGCCAGGCGAGCCGGATATCAGGGCGTTTCATGCGGCCTACATAACGAAGGACAAATGAAGGTATCCAGCCAGTGAGACTCCAGACTAGGAAGAGCCACCATCGACGTGAACTACTTGAAGGAATTTCTTCGACTGCGGCTGGGGCCTTGTTGACGATCATATCACCCTCTTTAGACATGAAGGGAGGCGACCTCACTCCAGGGCTCCCGCCTTTCTTGTCCCACTCGGATGCTGATTCAGCATCGTTATCGTCATAGACAGGGATTCCCAAGCTTGGGGAGGGTAATCCAGCGTTTCCATACGGCGCCAAACGATTGGGGTCCTGATATCGTGACCCTCGGCTACTTGCCCGAGCGACCAACAAATTATCCTTGCTCTCGTTAGCGTATCCTCCGTGGACACCATCTGCATGAGTAAAGTCCGTCACATCATCTCCAATAACACTTTCCTCATCCTCCTCATCCTCTCCAGAACGCCTCTGTTCTTTCTCTGCAGCCCGTACGACATCTTCCACGGTCTTCCATGAGCCGTACGACAGCCAAATGCTCCGATGACCCACGACATAGTCAATCCCCTCCTTCCATCCGTTGCTTGCCGCGCACTGGCGGATCCGCTCCATCTCCGATCCACGCATTGTGGGTACATAGCGGTCACAGAACTCGGCCTGCTCAAAGTCCGCAACAAACTCGATACTCCGGCGTGCAACAATATCAGGTATAAGCATCGACCGGATCTGTGCCTTGACACGACGCTTGTCAAACGAATTTGGTGAATTGGAATCATTCGGACGAATGCATGATAGAGTCCAAAGGGGGGTGTGATCGAGAGAGGCAATGATTTCGGAAAGGGTATGATTGAGCTGGGTGGTAACGGGATATATCTTTGACGCATCAAGACGTGCATGTTCTTGGCTTACTGGGGGTGCTGAGCCATCGGGAGAAGCAATTGGGGTAGGTGGGCGAAGTGGGCGAGAGGATACTTGAGCTTGTACGATGATAGCCTCATCCTTGAAATGTCTTTCCGCTGCAAGAGAAGGGCCGGAGACAAGCTTTGACATGAATGCGTCAGAGGAATTGCGCAAAAGGGTTACAAACGCAGAATCGAGCATGTCGGAGTCCTTCTCAATAAAGTTCGTGACATCATACGAGCAGTTTCCGGCATAATGGTTGATACCAAACAAGTTCTTCTCGCTAGCACCAATCTGAGATGGGCTCGCGACAAAGGACGCATGAGGCCCACACTTGGAAATGAGGTCCTGCAGCATATCTTCGTCTTTCTTGTCACCCGCCTTTCCAGACTTGAATGAGGAGCATGACTTGCTCAACACACCAAGCATACCTCCCGGCTTCCTCGTAGAGCGCTCCGGCACATAAGCACCCCGAAGCAGTTCGATGCAAGCAGAGTTATCCATGGTAGATATCGAAGGGAGAGGAACGCCATCACTGATGGCGTGGCTGTTATACCCAATCTTGTCTTCAAATATATTGCGAAGCATGTAAGACTGCATGACTTCATCCGCAAAGTTGATGCAGAATTCGTCAAACCCGTTCTGTCCATATGCTGAAATCAAGGGAGCGGTCCCCGTGAATGACATCGAGCCACTGCCGGTAGGCCCACGAGACTGGAATCCAGGTTGATCAAAGACTACAATCTGCGAGTTTGGGAGCCCATCCTGATTGGCGGGGACGACCTTGTGGTTCGCAGTTTCGACGACGTATGCAAAGAGGATAGCATATAGATCGCGCATGAACTGGTCACGCTGCGCTGCGCTCTGCTCCACGTTCAGGAGGACGGTATAAAGTTCCTTACGGACATAACTCGTCCTGGTGGTCAAAATCAGTGTAAGATCCTCAGAAGAAACACCAAGGAGCTTCGCCACCTGCTCCAGCACAGGCGCATTTGCAACATATGCAGAGACATCACGTGCGTCTGCTTCTGAGAACTGGATGTTGCTCAGGAGGAGAATTACAACGAGCAGGGTGAATATGGACGAGATATGCTTGGTCTTGAAACCTAAGGTACGCATCGCCGCGAGCACTTCCTCCATCGCAATGGCGTCATCACTGAAGGGGCCACTTGGCAAGCGATAGCACCCTGACGATGCCAGCAGCGAATAATCTGAAGGGTCCTCGAGCGCAAAGTAGTCCCGCTCCTGGGGTGAGGCACCGGCTAAAAACTGGTAAAAAATGTGGAACGTGCGCTCCTCGTGAGTGAGGCGCGTAAGGCGGGATTTGTCAAGCGCGAATGCAAGGACTTTGGCCGACTCAATGCGTCCACGGGCATTGAAGTGAAGCTCGAGGTAGCGCGTGTGACGCGAGGCGTTTGGGTTCATAAGAGTTTTGGCATTCCCAAATGAGTCGAGCAACGTGGAGAACGCCTTGATTTGGCTTGCAATACGTTTTTCCTTCTTTGAGCGTGCAGAGAGCCGAAGAAGCTGGTCGACTAGGAGGCGGGTACTGTACGACTTTCCTGAGCAGGTGATGCCTCTATTATAATTGACATTGTTAATAGGTGGAAAATAAAAGAGAATGTACCGTACGAACCGAGTGATGACGGACTGGGACTGATTCCGCCGACGCATAATGAGGTACATTTGCGCTGCAAACTCATAGAGGTGCGGCTGGAGTAACCGAGAGCTCGCAAGTGGCAGGCTGGTATCCTTGTAGCACCGCTCCTCATACTCCTTGGCACTGATGTCGTTGACGTTGGCGAGTGTTTTGAATGGGTTGACAACGAGCAAGTTGGTGGTGGCTATTCTTGTGTACGGTAAATCAGCACGAAAACGGGTGTTGAGGACGGTGACAATGGCATCGTCGTTGGGGTACACTGTTGCAGAGGATGACGAAGAAACGAGGTCGACAAGGTCGCCAGAATTGACGGCGTGGTTGGCAAGTGAACCTGATGCAGAGGCCATTGCTGGCCCTCAAATGAACGACAAAAAGACTGAAAATGAAAGAAGGAAGGATCAACGACAAGAGACACCAGAAGGAAAAAAATGTGGCCTTGTCTAAGGTAAAAATCCAAAGTGAAGCGCCAGCCGACCCGACCGTGTCACCCACCCAAATGGGCTATTGGGTTCTAGACCCTCTCGTGGAGTTCAGAAAGCCAATCCCGTAACCAACGAACCACAAATCCCGTTCTCTTGGTAGTATAGCTCATTATTATCCTACAGCGCCGAGTTCAACGTCGTAGTGTAAAGAACAGAATAGCTTTTAGACATGCGCAGCAAAACCATATGCTATAAGTAGACTGATCGTCCTCCCACTGCCCCAATCCCATGATCATGCATCCTCGCTCTCGTTCGGGGAAATGTCTAAATCCCAATCAGTGATTGAAATAAATGCTCTCGAAATCCCAGATACGACTTACCGGAATCTCCGTTCACATCTATGGGGCTGCCAGCCTCGCGTGCAAGAGCCTCTTCCCACCCTTCCTCAAATAGTTCTGCATGCTCAGATGGGTGTACGATACTCCCTGCTATCTTGCCCTTATTTTTAGTCCGCAGCTCGCCTCGCCATATGTCAACCACCTTTGGTACTTCGCTATGCCGAAGTCAGCATCAAATATTATATCCCCGACAAAATCACCCACCTTGGTGCGTACGTTCGTGCAAAAAGCGCAGCTTCTGGTGCACGATTCGTCTTCACAAGTAGATCCACACACGGTTTGGCATCGCCCAGCTGAAACAGTGTTGCAAATGCCAAATTATTCGCGCCCTTCTTTTCAGCTGTCGCTGCAAGCTTCTGCAGCCCCTCCCGGTCACCCGTCGAAAGTAGAAGTAGCATCAGAGCACTCAGATCACCCGCCTTTTCGAACGCTTCCCGAGCTAAGTCAAACCGCCATACCGTAAGGGCACGATCGCCGATGGCTTTCCATTTCGTCTCCGAGTCTGGCTCTAAAACAGAGCGCGCGATATTAACAGCCGTGTCAAGGTCATCAAGCTGCAGCGAGAGGTCGAACTTGTGATCAGGGTCTGTGGTGACCTGCAGAGCAAGCTCCTTGAGGTCTGTAGAAAGAGTGGCTGAATCTTGGACCCTGATACGTAATTAAAATCATTCATACCTCGGCCCTCCAGGAACCGAGCAACTTTGTTTAGCTGCTCCTTGGGTAAAGTGGGCAAAATTTCGGCTGCTGAGTCCATGTCACCACGGAGGACAGCCGTCTGGTATTCAACGACGCTCAGGGACAATGAATACCCAAAGATATTCATATCCTTGTCTGCAAGGTACACCCGATTATGTGCGGGTATGTATCCCAGTATAAACATCGAGCTGCAGCAACGTTAATTCAGAGGTAACGATCAAAGCGCATCATGCACGCACGTATCAGATGGGCTAATCGTGTACGATTCATTACCCACGAAGTAGTTGAGGCGGTTTCCAGCTGTGGTGTAGATAAAGCAATCGCCTATCCATTTCGCCGTCTTTACGCTGATAAAAGATATAAGCAGTTAGCCATGAAATTCTGCTAATAACACTGCACCTATCCGAAATCTCAGCAACGACATCAAATGCTTCCTCAACACCCTCATCCACGATTTCCACGCCCTCCTCTAGTTTGGAATTATAGGCATCTCGATCAAATTTCAGAATATAGTAAGAGTCGTCCGACACAATTGCCACGAGCGTCCCTGTCGTCGACCAAAAGACCTATCAAAGTATTGGCATCATAAACGTGCGAAACGTGTCACAAACTCACATTCTTCGCATCCACATCAATGCGCCTCACAACATCCCCACTTTCCCAATCCCAGAAGATCACAAAGCCCTTTCCGCGCGCGCCAAGCACCGGACCCCCGTAAATAGCATCCACTGCCCAGCTTCCTGCACCTTTCATCCCTGCACCACCACGCTCCTTGAAGTTCTTGAACACACGGAGTTTCACCTTGCTCTCCAGTACCGCGTACGTGTTTGAGTCACCTGCCCACGCAAAGCCCGTACCTGACCCAAATGCCTTGTTCCGCCATGCGAGTGCAGTGTAGATAATGTATTCCCCATCACCAACGACAGTCACGAAACGTCCGTTCGGTGAGTGCAGCAGCGCCGCAGCGAAGATCTCTGTGGTACCGATCTCCTTAATCGAGAGGGGGATGCGGTTACCATCTGCAGTAGCAATGTCAGAAAGTGTAGCAAGGTTGCCAGATAGCACGACTTGGTTTTTCGTGTATATTAATTTGCCCGATGGGTCCATGCTATATGTGGGCTCATCCCGGCCAAGCTTGAGAGGTATCAGATATGAAGGGCGTATAAACGATGCAAGCAGACCTTGATCACGACGATACCCTCATCAAAACCAACAGCCACCTCATTCGCATCTCGGCGCAGCGAGACACACCATGCACGCTCAAGTGCATAGCTGAGGGTATTCTCCAGACGGTAAGTATTGCTATTCCATATTTTCACAGTGCCATCTTCACTGCCACTGATGATGATGGGCAAGTTGGGGTGGAATACAGCGAAGCTTGGGTTGTTCGTGTGTCCTTCCATCGTTTGCACGCAGCTTTTGCTGAGGTAGTCCCAAATCTTGATAGTCCGGTCATCACCTGTGGTGACAAGATATGGCTTATCTGAGCCAGGATAGAAGTCAACATAGTTGACGCCCTTATCATGCGCGTCCATGGTGAAATTGGCTGTGGGAGATGCAAGAGACCACATCTTGACAGTGCGGTCAAGACAAGCTGATGCAAAGGTATTCGAGTCTTTGGGGTTGAAAGTGATGTTCATAATGTAGTGTGTATGACCTTCATAGACCTGGCGCAAGTTGAGCCTGATAGTAGACCGACTTATGGTAGCGCACCTGGATACATTTCCACTGCTTGTCCCAATCCCAAGCTTTGATGGTCATGTCATCACTCCCAGTGAGCACGATGCTCGCGGTCGGGTGCACGGTGAGACATCGGATATAATCAGGGTGGGCCTCGAACGCGACGACCTTCTCATGCGTATTGTAATTAAAGACGCGCAGCTGGAAGTCGTCCGAGCCAGCAACAAACCAGTTTTTTCGGGGAATAAACTTGACACAGCGTACAGGAACAGAAGAGACCTCGAAAGTCTTGACAAGTGCGCCAGTTTCGTGGTTGTAGATGTTGACGGAACCATTGTAAAGACCTGTTAGCAGCCATGGCTCAGTAGGGTGGAAATCAGCGCCTTTGACCCGGTCGGATCGAGAGAATAATTTTCGCTTGTAACATCTAGGTTAGAATTGACAAAGATAGACCGGCTCTGAGACTTACATTGACATCAAATAACATGGCGTCGGCGTCGTTCAGCTCGACCTGAACGGTGTTCAGTACAATGGCCGCTTATGGATATTTTTCCACCCCTCGAAGGAGGGTCATGAAACGTGGCTCCTGCTAAAGCGCTCAAACCCCAAGTCACGCGGCGGCAAAAACAACCGTGACATTGAAATGATAGGTATTTCACTCTTAGCTTATCTTTCACCTTGGGGATTCCTAATAACCAGGTACCAGAACTGTGCCACATACAGCACTTGTCAGGGACATGTATTCAATCTTGGCCCTTACTAAACCTGAACGTTAGGAACTACCAACCATTCCATGTAACACAATCTGTTGCAGAAGGGTGCATCGAGATGCGGCCTGTTGTGGTAGAATGATGGCTCGCTATCATAACTCGCTGCCTCGCGCATCCCATTAAGTCACTTCGCCCATGAGGCCAGGCGCAACGCCTTTTATGGCATGGCCTTCAAGGAGGTTTTAAGGTGGGCGCTGAGGCACTCTTTCTTCTCATCAGAACGTACTAGGTTCTTTCCCAAGTATTACAGGTTTTTGTCGTAAGTGCACTCTCTGAGAATTGATTTGTTCTAAGACTACCGGCAGGACATGAGTCTCTCGCATAATATAAACTGCCTTCCAGAGAAACTACTCCTGAGCATCTTCCAACTTACTGGCACAGGGACTTACAGTGATCCCCACATACTACCCGGAATTGTCATTGCATCGCACGTTTGCAAGCGCTGGCGATACCTCATCCTCCAAACGCAGTCTCTATGGACTGTGATGTCAATTTCCAACACGGAAAAAGACTATGCCCACCATGCGCGGGTCTGGCTGACACGAAGTGGAGCATTACCAGTTGATATAACTATCTACTGGGACTCGTCATGGGTGGAACGCAAAGCCGAAGAGGCTCTCTTTCCTATTGACGACGCAGCTCCATGGGCTGATGATACCTCAGAGTCACCATACGTTAAACGCTCGTACATGGAGTATGAGCGATTTCATGAACTCGAGTGTTGGTCACTCATGTGTGAGCTCGAACGCCACAAACACCGTTGGCGCTCCTTCAAATGGAATACAACTTCGGACCACCTGATTCAGGGAGACGCAGATGCAGACGCAGACGTGGTAAGTGTGGCGTATTTTCCATCCATACATAGATCGTGCATTTTCTTATTGCACTAAACGAGCAGACATTAGTGGATGCCTCCGATCACATTCCTAGTAGCATGGACTCGGATTCAACATCTTATATGGGGGTGTCACGCGAGTTTTCCTCACGGTCTTCATATTCCATTGACGAGTTTCCCTCATGGTCTTCCATTGACAAGGTGTCACTGAATTCTAAACCATCAACTCGCATAAGGAAGAATTCCTTCTTTACAAGATACAAAACCAGCGCGCGTAGGTTCTGGTCGAAATTCTGGGACTTATTGCACTTTTTCTGTTGTCGAATCGACTATAGTATGTCTCCAGTCTACAAATGATTGCGTATGTCTTTCTCAAAATTTACCATGACTCAGTGCTCCTAATATAACTAACTTCTGATAGGTCAAGATTTGAACCGCGTTACATGCTGTCTGGTTCTATTTGGCAAAAGCTTCTGTTTTCAATATGTACAAACAACTACCATGAATTACTATGACCTCTTGTTTAGACTGTAGAGTTTATTGCAACATGACTTGGGTTTCCAAATGTTATAGCAGCGGAGTGCAGCTATGCATCATAGATCTATGTTGACTTTAAAAACTATACAACTGTTCTCTTTCGTTACTAGTAGACCGTGACACTTCACAATCTGTGTCGCGTCTACTAGTTCAGTTCTCTGGTAGGGCTCAGAAAACTGTTCTGCTGGCGTTCAACTGATATGGCAACAAAAGAAAGTTGCTAGGGTCTAAACGTGATGGGAAACGGAGGACACGAGTTCTAGGGCAGGTAACAACGTGTCGATCGTATCGCTTCGTACATCCTCCTTCTTGCCGCATCAGCTCACATGCACTCACGAGGCCGAGAAGCTGTGTCCGTCGCGGGAGGGGCTCGGCCTTTGATCAATGTGACCTGAGGCATGGCGCAACAGTGTCTGCAACTTTACAGCATATCCCGTCCTCCTGATGAGTCAGTCCCCGAATTCTGACACTTCCTTGTCTGTGACAGTGCTAGTATTGTCACTGCTCGGCCCCGTAGTGGGATTTAGGGGTTCACGCAAGGCGTCTTACACCTACACGTGTTCGCCTGTTGGTCAACCACGCGATTATCACCCACTAATCGTGCACATCTCATCATATCACTGCTGCTTGGAACCGGTGCTAGTGAGCGAGTAACTTCCACGTCTTTCACCTCATCGAAACCGCCAGGCATCGCTACTATTTAGACCGCACAGTCCGACGTTTGTCCACATTGCATCCCCTTGACATCCTACTCGCACTGTGTGCTTCTAGTGTGTTATCTCTAGTTCTTTCTCGCATTTCCTTAGCTTTTCTCGAAGATCACCCGTATCGCTTGTATGAGAACTTGAAGCAATGTCTACGACGCCCCCTCCCAAGAAAACCTTCCGCTCTCGTGTTGGAACGGTAATGCGCCGCTCCTCTACGAGCTGGGGTCTCCCAGGGTTGCCAAATCGCTCAGGCTCAACAACCCCCCCTCTCCAAGAGCCTGATTCTGCCTCCATGGCAGGGTCAACCTCTCCAAAGCACGAGCGGGAGGGTTCCACCGCGTCCCTTTCGCAGGTCAGCACCACACCTCCTCCTGGTCAAATGTCCCCCAGTACTATTCCTGAGTCACCTGCTCGTGAAGAAGCCGCGCTTGCTGGTGAGACGGCTCCTCAGGGTCCATCTCCACTCTCAGGGCGTGAGGAATCACGTAAATCTGATGAAGCGCCCAAACCCGAAATTCCCTCTGTCGTGGTCAATTCGCCCGAACCCGCGGCGGAGAATACTCTTCCCCCCGTGTTCACAGCTGAACCAGAAGAGATGTCTCCTGGCCCATCCGCAGAGCGCGCTCAAGAATCTGTTCCTCCGACCTCAACACGGGCTCCTGATACCGCCCCAACGCCTACACCACCCCGTGAACCCACTCCTCCTATCTGTCCCCTGCTCGTGAACCCACCCCTCCATCTGCCCCTGCTCGTGAACCCATCCCTCCATCTGCCCCAGCCCGTGAACCCACACCTCCTGCTGCCCCAGTCCGTGAATCCACTCCTGCATCTGCCCCAGCTCGTCAACCCACACCTCCTTCTGCCCCAGTTCGCCAACCCACACCTCCATCTGCCCCAGCTCGTCAACCCACACCTCCTTCTGCCCCAGTTCGCCAACCCACACCTCCATCTGCCCCAGCTCGCCAACCCACGCCTCCTGCTCCAGTCCGTGAACCCACGCCTCCTTCTGCCCCAGTCCGCGAACCCACGCCTCCATCTGTCCCAGCCTGTGGACCCACACCTCAGATACCTGCTTCCTCATCAGCACCTGCGCCCACTGCTGCATCAGCACTATCTCGTACACCAGCTTCAACGCCTCCAGCGCCTCCATCGGAGGCTTCTCGTGTTCCATCATCTGCACCACCGACTCCCCCTGTACATACACCCCCTGCCACAACTGCAGGTTACTTTGACCTTCCAGTTGCCCGCACATCGTCTCCGTTGGATGAGCATGTAGATGAGGGAGCAAACGTTTGGGCAGACCACATCTCTACTTCTGTTTCGCCTCCGCCTGCACCTACACCTGCACCAGCCCCCGAATTTGATCCACTTGCCAATCGCCCAGCGGCACCCAAAGCAGCGAAATCTACTTCCCGTCCTCGGGGTTCATCCGTCTCCTCTGCACAGGTAATGGCCCAGCGGCAACCGAGCCGGAAGCCAAGCTCGACCTTACAGCCCCGCGAGCGTGAGATCGTTGGTACCACGTACACCTGGAATAATCCAAGTGGTGAAAGCAAGGCGAGCTTCGCGTGGGTCCTTCATACTTATTCTCTTTGACAATGGCCTGATGAACATTTCAGAATGCCTTTGGAGGACCCGTTCGCAGATCAAGGCACGCGTCCTCCGAGCCACCACATCTATCCCCCTCAACAGTCTGCCGAACTTGCCTCGCCCGTTGTTCATGAGTATGTGGTATGTTCTCTGCATTAGCTTTGAAATAATAGTTGTGTTAGTGCTTTTGACCCTCGATCACCACGAGATGAAAACATGATAGCTCCTGCTGAACCAGTGGCGGTACCACTGCCCGCCCTGCATGAAGTCATGCTTACCAAGTGAGTTGTGCGCCAATGACCCTCACCATATCTTAATTCTTGACAGCTCTGTCAGGCGAGTCTCTTCAGGCTACACCTCGAGCGACGGGGCCAGTACTGGATACTTCCGTAACAGAGACACACCCATCGAAACGAAGTTTGTCCAGATTAGTATTTGCATAAGGTCCTATATCTAACCTAATCTTACAGCGAGCGTCGGCCCCTGATCTCTCGCCCAGGTCGCCCGTCTACGCCTCCCATCGTGACCACATTCTCGCAGCCCAGTCCATCACCACAATCTTATCATGCACATAACTTCGGTATGAGCCACCCCACTCCACAGCGACCCCAACCCGCTCGCCTGGAGGGCAATGGCAATGGCTCCGCACATACTTATTCGTATGGGTCAGTGTCCAGACCGTATGCTAGTCGTGGATGGATAGAGCAGGCGCTACCTCATGGTGCTAAATACTTTGTGAATCCGCGTATTCAAGCTACGACCGATGTCGACCTTCGCAACTTGTCGAAGCTGGAAGCGGTTATGTCAGTTATGGAAACGGCCGGTAGCGCCCCTGAAGGATGTGAAATATGGGCCAGAGAGGGTCCTGTCGTAAAGAGAGGTTGGAGGAGGCACAAGATGGTTGGGGGGCCAGTTATCAGCTGGGTAGACCATCGTATCCGCAGGGTCTCGAGCGAAATCCCTACTGTCGATGGAATTATCTTCTCTGGGGAAGATGACAGTCAGTAAAGCCCTTCGTATACAGCTCACTTCCTAACCAGAATACGCAGGACTTGATGACGAGTACAGATACTGGTCATTTGTGGAGACTCACCCTGCACATATCTCATTGCCGCCAAGTGCTCGACAGGAAGCTTTGGACGCTCTTCATTGGTCTTACACAGACCCATTATTGGCACATCCTCAGCCAATCCCCCCTCCATTCACCCAAGACGAGTGTCACAAGCTGTTAGGTCATCTGAATGGTCTGTCATTGTCTACTTTCTCTAACGACTTAATTGATCCCCTATGCAGACCCCAACCTGCGGTCAACTACGACACATACACGGATGATTGCCCGTATTTTGCTTCGCGTTGGTATGTAGTACTTAAATGATGTCGAACACCCTTTGATTGTGTAACGCTGCAGCTCACTGGCGTCAATCTAACTTCCGACCACACAAGCCTCTTCCCCGCGATGTCCCTATCATGCAGCGTCCCAAACGACACGTACCTGTAGGTCGCATGATTGTCGACATCATGACTGGTATTCTCTGCCTAGGTATTCCATTCTTCCTCGTTGACCGGTCAAGTTATGGCGGTCACATTGACATAGAGGGCAATATCGTGTCTAATTCCAGTGGTCCTTTGTTCCTTGCTGGTGCTTGCGCGTGCCTAGTGGTAAGCGTTTCTCTCCACCTGCGTGTCAGATATTTAATACGTTCTAGGCCGCTGTCATCCTCAGCGCCTCTGTGACACTCATGACATTACCCGGTCTGAGTGGTATCGCACGCGCATCAGGTCTCGTCGCCATCATGTGTTCGGTATTGAGTATGATCACATCGTTCATTTCCATAATGCGTCACAAGACGGAAATGGCGCACGGGACGCCCACGTCGGGCTCCGAGGGATTTGTACTTCTCACTGTATGTCTTTGTCACTTGCTTGATGATCCTATATTGACATCACTCTGTTCTTAGCGCCGAAGTGTCTTTTTATCTCTCCCACTTGTATTCCTAGCCTACTCTGTGGCAGGCTTCATCACTGGCGTTGTTATCTACTCGTTCAATGGAGTGGTAGTCAATGGAACAACTAATGGCGCTCTATTACGGGTACATTGATGACTGCAGTCATAGCTGGCGCTCGGTGTCTTAAGAGATGTCGCCTGGTTGTCGCTTCCTTCAATCTGAAGCTACTTCATATTGATTTATTTATTAGTGTGTATGTTAGAACTTTGTATTATGAACCTCACCTATAGTATCAAGTATGACACGAGGTCCAATTCCTCTCAACTTTCCAATGAATCGGTATTATCGGCCAGCAATTGTGGGTCCTGCACAACACCTCACAGAAAAGATCGCGCCATTCGACCCCTCATAATGAGCAAGTAATCGTGACTTTACGATTGGGTATAGGCTAATCACAAGCTCAGATCTTGGAATTCGACATTTGGATGAGAAGTGCATGCATTGAATATGATACAAATAATGTAGATGAGTGGTACTTAAGAGATGCTAGCGATACATATTAACCAAGCCAATCCCTCAATCAACGACAGCAAGCCTATCGAAACTCTTCCTTCCCAACGCCATCTCCATAAACTCTACAGGAGTGAATGTTTTCTTCACCTTGACCGGTTTCACCTCCCCATCCTGAACCACTTCCTCCCACTCCTCTTCTTCATCCCCGCCCATGAACACCTTCAACAGCGATGGCGAGTACCCACTCAGTAGCGCAACGCCCTTCCGCTCGCCGGTCACAGGAGCGGTGATACCTGAGTAACGATCCCCGGTGGACAGATTCCAGTACACGATCTCTGGCATCTCATATCCTGCCTCCTTGTACGCCTTCTCGATGACATCGTGATTGTGTCCCACTCCGTCACTTTCGATTCAGTCTCCTGAGACTCGTCAAACTGCATATCCGTGAACACGAAGATCCGTTGTATCATCTGGTCCTGAGGTACGGCATGCTTCTGGGCGAGTGGGAGAAGGAGGTCGAGGAAGACGGCGTTAAAGTTAGTATTCAGAGTCCATCTAGAACGCGACATCTTCATCACCGTTTCGCCGAGTGAAACGGTGCCTTCAGGATCAAGCACGATCATCTCTGGATGTTCGGAAAAGGTGATGAAGGCGTCTTTGAAAGGAGGCTTCGCAAGACGTGCCAAGACGAGGCTGAGGGAAATAGCAGGCCAGATGGGGGATACCGAGAACTGGCGTGATCCGGCGTAGCAATAATCGACACTGCCCATGGACCCTGAGACGTCACAGACGGCAATACAGTTATCTAGCTCCCCAGCCTCGCGCAGACGCTCGAGGAGCGTCGCCCACTGTGCCTCCACCACACGTGCTTGTGTCTCCGCAAGCTTACGCTTGTGCTCCTCTATGGCATTTTGCAGGGATTCACCCATTACCATGAACGAAGGGCGCATGTATGCCGCAGCCTGCATGACAAGGTCATGCGGGAGGAGCGTCGCACCACTGATCTTCTTCGTTCCTGATTCCACATCTGTCAGGTAAGAGACAAAGCGGTCAGGATCGTGGTTGAAAAAATGTTCCTTATTTTTGTCCATGCAGACGGATGAAACACGGGAGTAGACGATTTCGGACCAACGGTTAGCAGACATGAGGGGCTCGGGGAGAGACTTGATACGACGGGAAGGTGAAAGAATGTAACGGCGGAGGAATGAGCGCAAGACATGCAACTCTATGGCACCGGGGGTGAGTGTGATGGGTATTTTGTGCGCGAGAGAAGATGTGACATGAGCGTGGTGCAGGAGTATGCAGATAGCGGAAGTGATATTTGTAACCCTGTCGTGCGACCCCCCAGGAGAAGGTGCCCATTTTGTGGCTAGGGAGAGCGAATATATAAGAGATACGCGATCTTTCTGCGCTGCATCCTCGGGAAGGGAGGCTAGCTCATCAAGAATCGAGACGTCTTTGACAAGCCGATCTGCAAATAGCCTGGAAACTGCGATATACAGAGCACGATACTTTGGCTGCTGCAGCTTCTCCACAATCCGGGCGTGGTTCACACCGTGGACCTGAACACGCTTTTCCTTCGCCCAGGCTTTCTCCTCAGCATTGGACTTGAATTTAGGGCGAGAGTTGCGAGGCACATAATTGTGAAGAAAACTGGAGCATTCAGGGGCGGGGTGAAGCTCGTCAACAGTGGCCAAGGCGAGAATGTTGAGCAAGTCCTTCCAGTAGCCGTGAGACATGTCAACGCGCTTCTTGGCATCTTTGCCTTTGACAGGACGGAGGCGAGAGCAGACAGGCTCCACAAGAAGGTAGAGATTGGAAAGAGCAGTGCGAGGGTGATTTTCGAAGAGCCAGCCAAAGGCTATGTAAAAGAGCTCCTTTTCACCTTTCCCATCGTGGATGCTCCTGAGCGACCAGATGATTCGGAGGGTGAGAGATGGGTCCTCGGCCCAAGCCTTGAAAAGATAATCATCAACGGAGGACCCAGACACACCGGGACGGATGCCATTGAATGCATCGAGTGTGGCCGAAAGAGTGGAACTAAAGGCAGGCGAATCATTTTCAGTGAGCTTATGGTGAGCAGTGGAACGGAGAGCATCCATCATAGCATTGAAATGTGCTGGAGAGTTTTCGGTGACTGTCATCGGGCTAGCATCGTCTGAAACAGGAAGAAGAACGTCAAGGAAGTTGGGATTGATGAGCTCAGGGATAGCAGGGAGTGTGACATTCTGGGAAGAAGCAGCGGCAAGAGGGGCGGTCAGAATAGTTGTCGACATCCTCGTAGTAACGGCAGCAAGAAATGAGCTAGGTCTGATTATTTGGATTGTAGTGCAAGTGGCAAGACGAGCACGACAAGGACGTCTCCTATGTGAACGGGCGCCCCTTATAAGCCGCCAGACTGCCTGTGACATTCTGAGTCTAAAATAACACGATGGGACTCTACCAGGAGCTCTCGTCACCGTTCAGGACAGCCAACGGCGGGATGAGTCGACGACTGACTCAAGTCGAGTCTTTGCCCGTCATTGAGAGCGGTACCGAATTTGAAAGTACGGGCACATCAAATTGACATTCAACGTCGCGGAGTTCAAGTTAGCTAGATAGGAGGATTCATATTGATATTGGGCGTAATACACTGAGCATGGTGTAACAAATACTTACACAGGAAAGAAATACATGTGTCGCCAACTGCAAAGATACAAGTAAACGTCGTATCACTAGTGGGAGCGGCGAGCTCGAGAAGTTACAGTAACCTTCTGTCTGTCGCATTCCGCCTTAATGTATTCCAAGACTTCATCAACCAAAGGTCGCGTGTCAACGCGTGGCGACAAACATCGTTCAATATAACACCAGTAAACGTCAGCGATTGCAGGTGGTCGTGTTGGCAGAGTGCCTTGGTATTTCGCCACAGTGACTTGAGGCTCCTTTAACATATCATAGTACGGGGACTTGCCAGATAGCACCTAATAAGATATTTAGGGCAATTCACTTGTGACAGAAGCAATCGTCGTTACCTGCATCATAATGCAACCAAATGAATAGATATCACTTGTTTTATTTGGCTTGCTGACATTTTCGTCGGGTGTCTCAGGATTGAGCGGTATGATTTCTGGAGCAGCCCAACGCATTGCACCTGGGCCGTGAGATCTGAAGAAGGATGTTTCATGGTCCGCTAGCAGGCGCGACAGGCCAAAGTCCGCAAGGAGAGCGTTCCCATTCTCATCGATCAGTACATTAGGCTGAGATTTTATCAGTAGGGTCGACTGGTGAGAAAATTATGACATACATACAGGCATAAGATCGCCGTGTATAATGTTTTTATAATGCACTGATTCATAGTGTGTAGTCTGAATAAGGTCACGGAACCACAAATTCACTTACGATACTGCAAGCCTAAGACGATTTGGAAGAGCTGTATTTCAACTGATCTGAGTGCGTCTACAAGATAGACAAAAAATCTCACTAGAGTAAAGAGACGATGCATTTCAGGTGGCGACGACTTCTGCCACATTGTCTCTAGATATTGCTGGAGAGAACCTTCTTTCATCCATGGACACACTAGCGCTGGGATAGCGCCAAATTTGCCCGTAGTGCCATACAGAGGTAGTATATGCGAGTGTTCTAGCTCTTGCCAAACAAAGACTTCCTGACGCAGTTTCTGGATATAGAGTTATGGTAGATGCTACATGAATCGATGCCACGAGAACTGACCCTAATCAATTTCTTCATATCTTCTGACTTCTTTGGCGGTACTCTGAAAACCTTAACTGCAACATCTTGAGGGGGCATCTGGTAGGATTTAGCTCGTATTTTGAAAGTAAACCAATTGATCAACGAACTTTGATACCGTTTCGCGGGAAGGAAATCAATTTGCACTTCCAGATATCGCTGAATCCGCCATAACTGTGGACGAATTCTTGGGTGCGTTGAATATAACGTGTGAGATCCTGAGGTTCATTGCGGTATTTATTGAAGTCAACATATCTGGATATAAAAACACCGAACTTTAGTATAAAGCATTGTGTTTTGCAGAGGAATATACACACGTTTGTACTAAGTAAGATTGCGTCAGTGGGGAAGAAAGATCATCCTTGCGGCAAGGGTCTTCAGGCGCAATCGGGGATGAAAGTAAATCCCAACTTGAAGATGACCCAGAAGGCGAGACAATACAAGGCGATTCAGGATCAGAACTACTCATAACAAGATCCGGGACCATTTTTGAGTCATCGGAATTACTCTATAGGTATACAGCATCAAGTCTGACATTGTCTGCAAGGCGTACATTGATAAGGACTCACTGAAGTGGCACCTCCGCTGGTGAAGCGCGAGATACCAGTAGTAAGCGCCGAGCAATCAATACGCAGCAGTTTAATCCAGTTATTTGCTAATCATTCGTCATCAGTGTTAATCCACAAGATAGAAGACTACTTGCTGTTAGATGTCGAATCCTCCGTAACTGGTTGGGACATTGTACTGGAAAGAGAAGTCTGGATAAATGGAAAGTGTCAGACGCTACAGTAAGTGGAGAACGATGTCATATTTATTGGACTGGGGCATCCTTGCGATTTTCACAGAAGTAAAGCATGCGCATAAACTTGTCACTACATATCAGCATGAGCATTCATTTGCGAGTCTTCTAACCTGCCAGGACCCGTGATCTTGGCAGGGAAGTCTCTAAAACATCGGGTGGATGACCGCCCCGGAATTAATGAATTAATCGTGGCAGGCAACCGTAGGTGTTTGTGGAGTTCAACAAACCCTTGTAATATCAGCTAGTGATCTTACTGCAATAGTATTGACACGACAGGGACTCACAATGCTGTTAGGTCCACAGGAAGAAGTGATGGATTTGTCATATCACAAGGACAGCTCAGACGAAACTGCAGGGAGTACAACTCGATGCTGTGCCGCTATTGATAAATGCTTCTCCGTGAACAATACTATAGTACTGGTCATGTACGTATGAATGCGACTGACCTATGCTCGGTGCCCCGGAGTCCAAGTCGGTGTTCGAGAGCTAAAGTCTGGTGTTATACCTGAGTCATATGCAATCCAAGAACTCTAGTTGAGATCTGATACCCCGCTATCGTTGTTCGCAAGTTCGCGAAACAGGCGTTGGTAGCCACCAGTGTACCCTATCTCCTGCCACTGATCGATCGATCCTCCGCGATCTTAAGGTGAAAACAGTATGTATGTAATCTTCTTTTCCAAGTCCGCACTTTGCGGCGGTTGAATATAGGTAGAATTAGGTAGCGTACAGTTGACAAAAAGTCTGACATCGCAGGATTTGATTTTCCTGCTGCCACAAATAACCGGAAACCCATTTTTAGTGCAGAATTCTTAGGAACAGCAACTTATTTGCATAAAATCGTCATATAAGGGTTTTGGAGGCCAAAAATTTAGCGCACCCAAAACCTCGTGGGAAATTTTACGGAGGAGTGGTTTTAGACGTCTTTTGAGATTGACCTCAAAAATTCACCTAGTTGAGATACCAAACTAAATGACTTTGATTGTCCTCAACTGTATATCCGCTGCCTCGATTTGATGCATTCAATTTGTATAGAAACATTCACAGCTTGTCAATGGGAATACGGCCCACCCACGCTCTTACGAAGTAGCTCTGAAAAGAGTTTTTCCTGCCCGGCCAGTGCATCCTTATACGTATACCGCAAGAAACCACCCTTCGTATCAGATTCAGCTGATACTAAAACGGTGGTGTCTTCTTGGCTTTGGTGAGTTTTACAATACTGTCTGGTATGAAACGCAATACTAATTAAACCAAGATTGTTCTGTGTACAAAGGTTTGTTTGAATCAATATGTTCGAATGAACTATCATGCATGTAGCCAGTCTGGCTTTCATATACACTGAACAGCTAAAATGAGTTAGTTGCCTTTCGACTTCCACGGTCATCGTGGATATGCCCAAGACCTCGAGGCACCGAATCTCGCACGAGAACTACCATATGAAACTTAGAACAAAGTTCGTGCGTATCTCTATCCGATATCACTGGAACTACTAGTATTAGCCATATCATCCAATTGGCTGTCTTCAAACAGTCGACAAACCTCGTGTGTGCGAATCATCCAAAGACTGCTTACTGCTTTGCAGAGGAATTTGCTTTGCTGTATGAGGCGATAGTGTGGATATACTTACATTCAATTCCTTCCTGTGCATCGGGGTGGGATACAGATAGTCGGTGACCGGAAATTCCACAGGCCATTTTTAGCACAGTGCACATCAAATACACACAGGTAGGTGCCGGTGGATGCATGTCGAAGAACGGTGGAAGCACTGTGAAAGAACTTGATTGATTGGAATAGCACTTCACGAGGCCTCCTACAGTGCTTATGGCATACCGGTTAGACTTGGTATGAATATCGCCTGCATTCGCCATCTACCTTCCAATATCCGCATTTTGGTGCTCGCTCGAGTTCATGTCCAACAATCCGCTGGACCACACCCCGACAGCCCCTCAACAGGGCTCGGGCATTTATGATATACTCACATATTTCGGCCTAGTAGTGAAGTTACCTTTGACGTTCATTCGATGGTCGTACCGAGGAATAGCACCCATGACTCTTTATTCGTTTGCTGAAGACTCGTGCCCCAGTCCGCAAGGTGTTGTTTCGGGTTCAGCCATCTCCGATTCTTGGACTGTCCTGAGGAAAGGTCACAGTATCGATGTCCCTGAGTACACAAATTACTTTCCTCAAAGTTTATTGACCGAGTTTTAAAGCAGTTCAATGAATTCATCGTTGGGTTCTTCCAGGTGGACACCAACCACTCCAGTCGATTTTCAGTGGCATGCCGTGGGAGAATCTCAGTGCAACTCCCCTCTCGATCTCACTAAGCAAATTATTCGTCACGAGGTGTATCCAACGTTGTCGGGCACATATAGTAACGTTTGGCGATCAACGTGGTACCACGACAAGCGAAAGCATGATGTAAGTAGAGTTCACCTATTAAAATTCTCGAAATGCGAATGACTTTCTTAGGTTGCAGTCAAGTCACTGAAAATCCCATTTTCAAAAGAGGATGAGAATAGTAAAAATCGTCGGGTTCGTTTTTTCGTTTGTGTCTGAGAAAACTCGCTTACAGATGACTTCAGAAATTGATGGATAAAATATCATGCTGGACGCAATTACTTCACCAAAACGTCCTGCCACTATATGGAATTGCACACGACTTTGGGCACTTTCCGTCTCTGGTAACGCCCTGGGTGGATGAAGGGTCGCTGAATGACTACATCGCTAATCATCATCTATCACTGCAGAGCAAGTTGAATCTCGTAAGTCGCATTTTCGCGGTGGAAATGATGTTTCTCATTTTTGTACTTGTGCGGCCTTAGGCCAAACAGGTGGTAGCTGGCCTTGGCTATCGTTGGTTTTCTTTCATTTGTCTTGGAAATAGCTTTCATTGACTTCAAATGTAGTACACGCCCATTCTATCGTGCATGGAGATATCTCTGGGGTAAGATCTCTGTCCCTAGCAGTATAATGTACTAACACCGCCTAGTTCAATATCCTGGTGGACCATCAAGGCAGAGCACAATTATCCGACTTCGGAGTCATGTTGTTACTCGCGGAAATCCCGGCTTCGATACAGCCGTCTGGAGGTGTTCGCTCAGCGGTGCGATGGACTGATCCTCAGTTGTTCGAGGTGCAGAAAGGCAGAAACAATCTATGCAGCCCAACGGAGCAGACTGACATCTACTCGATAGGCAGTGTTATCCTGCAGGTATGGTACATCATCTCCTGGCAGCATCCCACTTACATGTTGCGACTCTAGTTGCTCACAGGATCCATACCTTACTACGATATCAAGGATAACATTCATGCCCTTGTATTGTCTTCAAGAGGCGTAAAGCCCAAATGCCCTCCAGAAGCGTCTGTCACTAGTGCGCAGTGGAGTTTTATTGAAAGATGTTGGTCACCTCAATTTTCTGGTCGTCCGACTATCAAGGAAATAGAAGAACTTCTTGAGTCCGAGCTACGGGTGGCAGGCTTACCTTAGCGCAAGACTTAACTCCTTGTACGTATGTCTGCACGTTCATGACACGCTCATGGACGGAATGTTTCATATAGGCTGTGATTTGCCGCACCGCTAGCGTATCGAGCCAGGAAAGTCCTAGGTCATTTCGCTACGCTGTTTTGTGTTACTAGTGGTCATCCTACATACCTGATTCACCGGAATATTATGTCCCTACTTCGTTTAATCTTTTGGACATCCGCAAACGAAATCGCTCGTAGTTTAATGGA
Source organism: Suillus spraguei (assembly GCA_016800925.1). Classification (NCBI taxonomy): domain Eukaryota; kingdom Fungi; phylum Basidiomycota; class Agaricomycetes; order Boletales; family Suillaceae; genus Suillus; species Suillus spraguei. Next base: position 131,946 of record JABCPU010000103.1, read on the forward strand.
GTACCAGTAGGTACCACGAGATTTATAATAGCTCGCTTGCCATGGTACGAGGATGAGATTCAGAACGTGCAAGGGAATTTCATGAATTAACAAATTTTTAATATGACCGTCGACTGTCGCCTAACAAGTTGCTCGCATGAGCAACTTACGTCGAGACGCTAAGCAGCCATCAGAAATACGTCATGTATCCACTGTGGATGAATACTGGGCCCGAGAGGACGTCATATGTTCGAGAATCCATAAGCAAAGCCGCAAAGTTACCCCTCCCCGTGGGCCGGCATGATTCACGCGTTGTGAAATTTGAATGTATAGATTTATTACCTAAGGCTTGATCGCATAATAGTACTGAGCGAGCCGATTACCATTGAATTGATGCGACTACTCGCATTCAGCTGTATTTCGGGATAGTGCAGCTCTATCACAGCCTGCAATTCTCATTCCATCAACGACTACTGACAAAATGGAGCTTGTAAGGTTCTTCGTTGCTCCGAGTCTGTGGTACGCTCTTTCCGCGTGTTTAATTCATATCTCTCCTTCATCTCATCAAGGAAACCTCATGCTCTTCACAAAGGTTCACATCACTCACTACTCAGCACTCCGTCATGTGCAGTGAACGCACTGTATACAGGTTTGATACTACCAGGGATACCAACAGTCCGATGATGTCGTGGTTGTCCTGCTTTGGGCTACAACTTACTTTGGCCTAGGTGCCAACCGAGTGCTTGGCACGATTCGGACGCCCTCACGAAAAAATCGCCTTTGCCCGGCATAATGGCTGCAAAGTCCGAGGCTTTTAGGAGCAAGTCTATCTCACCCCCTCATGCGACACAATTTCTATGTCCCGCCCAGGATTGTTCATCAAATGCAGACGACCATCATATTCTCCGAGTCCTTTTTACCAGCCGGCAAGCAGGAGACGTGCCACTGTTTTATCTCGCATTCGTGATATTGTCTCCACCATAGATTTCACCTCTTCCTCCATTGACTCGATTGCGCTTCCGCTCTTGCAGGTGCATAGTTCTCCTCGTTTCTACTTATGCGGCTGTTGTGTCTTTTCAACTAAACCTGAGCTCCTCCGCCAGATGTTAGAGACGCATGTGTATTACTCTATGCGTTGGTTGCGGGCCGTATCTCTGGTTTTCTGACGCTAATATTATAACTATCACGTACGTATATGGCGGTCGAGCTTTCAAGTATATACAATGGCACGTCGAGTCCGGTCTTTCTACAGACATGTTTATTTCACATGTACGAAGTACATCTGTACAGGCTCGCTGGTACACTGCAGGAATCAAATAGGACGATCTACCAAATTGTGAGGCAATCAGACAGTGACGGGTTCAGAGGAGAGCTTTCCCGTCAATGCAGCTATACCACCTGTCGTAGCACTGTCATGAACAACCCACTTTTCGTCCGTACCCTAGAAGACATTGTACGCTCTTCATTCCATCCGTTTCTTCTCGACGACATCTTGGATTATTTGATTTCCTTGCGTTATGATCGTCCCATGCTCTCAAAAATCTGTTATAGTCAGCTGAACGTTCTAACACGAAGCGAAGTCATCGTTTGCAGTGTTGAGTAGAGCGGCGGTTTTTGGGTCTGGAATGCAACTGCCATGAGCATCCATCATAGCATTGGAATGTGCTGGTGAATTTTCGGTGACCGTCGTCGGGCTAGCATCCTCTGAAACAGGCAGGAGAACGTCAAGGAAGTTGGGGTTGATGAGCTCAGGGATAGGGGGGAGTGTGACGTTCTGGGAGGAAGCAGCGGCAAGAGGGGCGGTTAGAATAGTTGTCGACATCCTCGGAGTAATGGCAGCGAGAAATGAGATTATGTGGGTTGTCGTGCAGGTGGAGCACGACAAAGACATCTCCTATGTGAACGAGCGCTGTCATTCTCTAAAATAATTGATCGGTCACGACTACCTGAGACACCGTTCAGCACAGCCAGGGGTGGGATGAGTCGACGACTGACTCACCTCGAGTCTTTGCCCGTCGTTGCAAATTGAGAACGGGACCGAATTCGAAAGTACATGCATGATATTATCAAATTGACATTCAACCTCGCGGAGTTCCAAGTTTGAAGGTACGTTCTTGAAGGTATCTGACAATGGAATAAACATTCGATCCCTCTAGATCATGTATAATGAGTTCCAAATTTGTACCAAACATGATCGGAGATCTCAACTTTAATTTCGTCGACACGGTGCACGTTCAGCCCGATCAATGATGGTGGACTTCTTCCCTCCTCACATTCTTCAAGGCCTCACAGCTTGCTGTCGTCGCAGAATATTTTGGTGGAGAATTAAATATTATGGTAAGCGTGAATGCAAGCTAAAGACGCAGTGAGTAGTAAGGTATATGGTATCATCATGGAATAAATACACAGAAAAGAAATACAACATGTATCGCGACTGCAAGGACTCCTCAGACTTGCTACAAGCAAGCGTCAACTCGTTCATATAACTGGCGGAAGCGGTAATCTCGGGAAGTTACAGCAACTTCTGTCTGTCACATTCCCCCTCAATGTATTCCAAAACTTTATCAACCAAAGGTCGCGTGCCAACGCGTGGCGACAAACATCGTTCAATATAGCACCAGTAAGCACCCTCAATTACAGGCGGCCTTTTTGGTGGCCTGTTTTGGGATTTGGCCACAGTGACAAGATGCTCGTTCGCCATATCATAGTACGGGTGCTCGCCAGATAGTACCTAATGAAGCATTTAGAATAATTCACTTGTGACAGATAAGAGAGTCGGCGTTACCTGCATCATGACGCAACCAAATGAATAGATATCGCTTGCTTCGTTTGGCTTGCTAACTTCTTCGTCGGGCATTTCGGGATTGAGCGGTATTATTTCCGGAGCAGCCCAACGAATTGCACCTGGGCCATGAGATTCGAAGAAGGATGTCTCATGGTCCGCCAGCAGGCGCGACAAGCCAAAGTCTGCGAGGAGAGCGTTCCCCTTCTCATTGATTAGGACGTTAGACTGAATTTTATCAGTAGGGACGACTGGTGAGAAAACTATATGACATACAGGCATAAGATCCCCGTGTATGATTTTTTCGTGATGCACTGATTCATTGTGTAGCGTGAATAAAGTCACGGAGCTACAAATTCACTTACGATACTGCAAGCCTAAAGTGACATGTAAGAGCTGTATTCGACTGATCTGAGCGCGCGTCTATAAGATATAGACAAAAATTCTCACCAGAGTGAAGAGACGATGCATTTTAGGCGGTGACGACTTCTGCCATATTATCTCCAGATATTGCTGGAGAGAACCCTTTTCCATCCATGGACAAACTAACGCTGGGATATTGCCAAATTCTTTCGTAGTGCCATACAGAGGCAGTATATACGAGTGTTCCAGCTCTTGCCAAACATAGACTTCCTGACGCAGTTTCTGGATAAAACGTGATGTTAGATGCTACATGAATCGATTGCGCGAGAACTGACCTTGATCAATTTTTTCATGTCTTTTGGGTCCTTTGATGGCACTCTGAAAGCCTTGACTGCAGCGTCTTGCGAAGGCATCTAGTAGAATTGAGCTCATTTTGTGCGATGTAAACCGATTAATTAACGAACTTCGATACCGTTTCGAGGGAAGGAAACCAATTTGCATTTCCAGACATCGCTGAACCCGCCATAACTGTGGGAGAATTTCTCGGTGCGTAGTATATACTCCGTAAGATCTTGAGGAGGTTTATCGCGGTATTTTTGGAGGTCAACATCATAGGATCTGGAAATAAAGTCGTCCGATTTCAGCTTAAAGCGCTGTGTTTTGCGGAGCAATATACACACATATGTAGGTAAGGTTGCGTCAAGGAAGGAATATGATCCTTGCAGTAAGGGTCTTCATGAGCAACCGGGGATGTAACAACATCCCAGCTTGAGGATGACCCAGCAGGCGAGATAATGCAAGGCGATTCAGGGTCAGAACTAGTTGTAACAAGATCCGGGACCGATTTTGGCCCATTGTAATTGCTCTACAGGTACACGGCATCGAGTCAGTCGTTGTCTGCAAGGCGTCCATTGACAAGTACTTACTGAAGTAGCACCCCTACTGGTGAAACGTGATATACTAGTAGGCAGTGAGCAATCAATGTGCAACAGTTTCCAGCGATTTGCTAATCATTCGTCAGGTCAGTGTCAATCCACAAGATAGAAGACTACTTGCTGTTAGATGTTGAATGCTCCGTAACTGGTTGCGACATTGCACTGGCGCAGCAACTTGAGCGAAGAGAAGCCTGGATAAATGGAAAGTGTCAGGAGGTACAGCAAGTGGAGAACGGTCTCATATTTATTGGAATGACGCATCCTTGAGACTTTCACAGAAGTAAAGCATGCACCTACCACATATCAGCACGAGCACTCATTTGCAAGTCTTCTGACCTGCCAGGACACGTGATCTTGGCAGTGCGAAGTCTCTAAAACATGAGCGGTGGATAACCACCCTGTTCACGGCTGGTGAGATCGAATTAATGAATCTACCCTGGCAGGCAACCACAGCCTCAAGATGGACCTGTGGAGTGCAGCAGACCCTTAAGTGTAATATCAACTTGAAGTAGTAGATCTCACCGCAACTAGTAGTGTTGATACGAGCACTCATCATTAATGCTGTTAACTCTATATCTCCGAATATCACGAAAGCTTATGAAAGAGTCCGGGGAGTCCGAGTTGTACGACTCGGTGCTATGCCGCCGTTGATGGTTTCAAGCTCTGTGCCAGAGAACAACGTTACCAGTACCTAGTGATGAATATGTATGTAAGTGGCAAGCAGGTTTGACCTATAGAATACAATTAGGTGTTCAAGTCTGATAGTAGTATAACATACCCGGGCCATGCGGGATTAGCCTATCGGGGTTGTTCGGAAGTTCGCGAAACAAGCGCTGGTGAACTGCCTTATCTCTAGATCGATCGATATGTGGAAACTTAAACCTGCAAAGTTCAAATCGCATATAGAAGTTTCATTTAATTAGTATGCCCAATGCCTCGAGTCTTGTAGGTAGCCTTGGCTAGCCAGTGGATTGGACCAAATTTCAGCTATGACCGATCTGTTACCATTTGATAAGCCCTAAATCTATTTATGTACTACCGCCTGGTTGCCAGCTGCTGTAAATAAATTTCTCAAAATCTCTGTGCGACCCAGTAAGTACCAGTATGTAGGCCATGGTAAAGCATCGGAAAACCACCCCAAATATTAAATCTCAGCTGTTTGAATCCATGTCGGCTCTAGTGTTCATATCATATATTGCACTAAACGGCTTTTTGACAACTTCCACCGTGGAGTGAGGCTAAGTCGCGCGCTAAGAACTAGTACCGAACTTTACAACAAAGTTTGTGCGTCTGACTCTATAGCATCCGTTATTGGAACTTACCATATCACCCAACCAACCCAGTACCGTCTTTGTTGTCTATGATAAACCTCGTGTATATGCATCGTCCAACTTACTGCTTCGCGGAGGAATTTGCTTAGCTGTATGGGGTGATAGTGTGGATGTGCTTTTACGTTCAATTCATTCATGCATCGCATATTTAGCATGGTACACTTCAAATGCACACATGTGGCTGCCGGCTGGGTTCAAAGACTGCACAGTTCTTGCAGTGCTTATGGCATCCTGGCCAAAATATCGCCTACATTCGGCGTCTACATTCCAACATCTTATTCCAATAGCCAGAGGTCATGCCTAGCAATCCGCTGGACCATGCCCCGACAGCTTCTCAACAGGGTTCCAGCATCTCTGATCTGCTTACACGTTTTAGCCTAGTAGTGAAGTCACCTTTGACGTTCATTCAATGGTCTTACCGAGAAATAGCACCCGTGACTCTCCATTCGTTTGCAGCAGGCTCAGGCGTCGTTCCGAGTCCAGTCATCTCAGAGTCTTGGACTGTCCTGACGAAAGGTGGCAACATTGATATTCCTGAGTACACAAATTACCTCCCTTAAAATTTATTGGCTGAATTTTAGAACAGCTTGATGGATTCATCATTGGATTCTTCCAGCTCGACGCCAGCCACTCCGGCTGACTTTCAGCGGCATGTTGTGGGAGAATCTCAATGCAACTCCCCTCCTGATCTCACCAAACAAGTCATTCGCCGCGAAATATACCCCACGTTGTCGGGTACGTATAGCAACGTTTGGCGATCAATATGGTACCACGACAAACGAAAGCATGATGTAAGTGAACCTCATAAAATTCTCGACATACGAATGACTTTCTTAGGTTGCAGTCAAGTCATTGAAAATTCCATTTTCAACCGAGGATGAGAAGAGCATGAATTGTCAAGTCCGTTTTTTTCATTCCTGTCCGAGAAAATTTGCTTACGGCTGACTCAGAAATTGATGCACGAAATATCATGCTGGGCGCAATTACTTCACAAAAACGTTTTGCCACTATACGGAATTGTATACGATTTTGGGCACTTTCCATCATTGGTAACGCCCTGGGTGGATGAGGGGTCGTTGAATGAATATATCGCTAATCATCGTCTGTCACTGTGGAGCAAGTTGGATATTGTGAGTAGCCTTTTCGGTGCAGATGATGTTTCTCACTCTTATGCTTGCCACTGGGCCCCAGGCCAAACAAGTAGTAGCTGGCCTTGGCTATCGTTCGTTTTCTTTCATTGTCGCTCAATGACTTTCATTGATTTCAAATATAGTACACGCCCATTCTATTGTGCATGGCGATATCTCCGGAGTAAGATCTCTTTCCCTAGCAGTATGATTCACTAACACTGTCTAGCTCAATATCCTGGTCGACCATAAAGGCAGAGCGCAGTTGTCCGACTTTGGAATCATGTTGTTGCTCGCTGAAATCCCAGCTTCGGCACAGTCATCTGGAGGTGTTCGCTCAGCGGTGCGATGGACTGATCCTCAGCTATTCGAGCTGCAGACAAGCGGAATAAATCCATGCCGCCCAACGGAGCAGACTGACATCTACTCAATAGGCAGTATTATCCTGCAGGTAGGGTGCATCTCCTCGTAGCATTTCCCGTTTACCATGTTGCGACTCTAGTTGCTCACAGAATCAATACCTTACTATGATATCAAGGATAACATTCGTGTCCTTGTATTATCTTCGAAAGGCGTCAAGCCCAAATGTCCTCAAGAAGCGTCGGTCACTAGTGCACAATGGAGTTTTATTCAAAAATGTTGGTCACCTCGTGGACTCCCAGTCGTCCAACTATCGAGGAAATAGAAGAATTTCTCGAGTGCGAGCTACGGATGGCAGGTTTGCCTTGGCGCAGAACTTGACTCTCAGTACGTATGTCTGCACGCTCATGACACGCTCACCAACGGAATATTTCATATAGGCTGTGATTTGCTGCGCCCCTAGCTTTATTCCTTGCTGTATGGACCGGGTTGTTTCATTACATTGCTTCGTGCCTTATCTCACTAGTCGTACATACATGATGGTGGCCAGAATAGAATATCATGTCCCTATTTCGTTTGATCTTTTGGATATATGCAAACAAAATCGTCTGCGATTCAATGGAGTACAAGTGGGCATTACGATATTCATAAAAGATCGCATGCCCTGCCCATCGTGCGAGGATATAAGATACAGAGCGTTTATGAATTATGTAACAAATTCAATAATATTGTTCAAGTTCGCGCGAGTGGAACGCTGGTGATTATCCATAAGTATCATATACATGTGAGCAGCCATCAAAAATACGTCACGTACCTATTGTAGGTAAATACTGAATGCTGAGCCTGAGAGGACGACATAGGTTTGAAAATCTACAAGTCAGACAAAATTCCCCCTCCTCAAAATGTCAAATAAGTACCCTGGGCCAGTATTCGACGTTTACGCATTGCGAAGTCAATAGTGCAGGCTAGATCACATAATGGACTTCTCTTTTGCGCGTCTTCTAAGTTACAACGTTTTACATAAATTCCATGTTCATCGAGGCGATGTCGATCCGATCAGTACTGGCACTGAGTCCGAGCCGATTACCATCATTAAACAATGCGACCACCTGTCCTAGTGTTTCAGGATAGCGCAGCCTTATCACAGCCTCATTATTTCAATGACTGTTGACAAAATGAAGCTCGTAAGGTTCTTCATTTCTCTGAGTCTGAGCGCAATGCGCATACGCTATTTCAGCGCATTTCATTCGGCCCTCTCCTTCGTCTTTCATCGGGAGGCCTCTAGCACTGACTACTCAGTACTCAGTCCTGTGCAATGAACGCACTCTTAGATATACGAGTTTGATGCTACCAACGATACTAACAGTCTGAATGTCGTGGCTGTTCCGCTTTACTCTTGGGCTACAACTTGCTTTGTCGGGTTCCACATTCAATTGTTGGAATACAATGATCGTAATTACGAGCTAGAATTATCCAATTCATTGACTGCGAGTAACAGAAAAGGCTAGGGACTCACTCATCATAGCAATGCTGCCAGCGCGTCCCATGTGCCATGTGGCTCAAATCAAGCTCAACATGCCCTCTGGGGATGATTAACGCGGTCTGAGGATTATATCTAAATGCCTCTCGCGAAGCAGGTGGTACCCAAAATAAGAGCCGACGATTGGGTCCCATCATCCATCCATCGTTTCCAAGAAGTGTGAACGTCGATCTGCGGTCTTCCTGAGGGGCGCCCTCAAGTAGTTCAGCGGTGTCGCAGAGTGCATGAGTCGAGTCTGATGAGAAGGAAATGAAGTTATCGTCTGTAGTGTTGGGTGTGGGGACAACCGCTGTTGGATATAGGATGCAACTACCATGCGGAGACGATGCTGCACAGTCGTCTTCGGCGTGGTTCTGCAATGACTTCTCAATCGCCGCATACCAGACCCGGACAGTTCCGTCATATGAACAAGAAATGATGCGAGTCCCATCCGGCGATGATGAGACTGAGGTAATCGAACTAGTGTGCCCTCGCAAGGGCTGACCAACTGGTCGCCCTGTAGCTACATCCCACAGCCAGACAGTCTTATCGTCCGAACCAGAAACAATGCGAGTCCCATCCAGTGAGAACGAAACTGATCTGACCCAATCAGTATGCCCCTCCAAGGGCTCACCAACTGGCTGCCCCGTCCCTACATCCCACAACCGGACAGTCTTATCGTCCGAACCAGAAACAATGCGAGTTCCGTTTGGTGAGAACGAGACTGAATTAACCGCATCAGTGTGCCCCAGTAAGGGTTCACCAACGGGTTGCTGCGTTGCTATATCCCAGAGCCGGATAGTCTTGTCCAAAGAACCAGTCACGATACGTGTTCCATCTGGCGAGAACGAGACTGAGGTAACTCTACGAGTGTGCCCCCGTAGGGGTTCACCAACTGGCTGCCCTGTTCCTACATTCCACAACCGGACACTCTCATCATCCCAACTAGAAATGATGCGAGTCCCATCCGGCGAAAACGACACTGGCCCAACATCATCTGTGTTCCCCTGGACCAGTAAAGGTTCACCCACTAACTGCCCAGTCCTTGTATCCCACAGTCGGATAGTCTTGTCCGCCGAACCCGTTGCGATGCGAATCCCATCCAGAGAGAAAGAGACTGAGAAAACGTTTTCCGTGTGCCCCAGTAAGGGCTGACCGACTGGCTGCCCTGTCGCTGCATCCAACAGCCGTACAGTCCCATCCACATAACCAGTCACGATGCACGTCGCATCGGGAGATAGCGAGACTGAGGTAATTGTATTAGCGTGTTCTGCCAAGGACTGACCAACTGGCTGCCCTGTAGCGACATCCCACAGTCGGACAGTGTTATCCGCAGAACCAGACGCGATGTGAGTCCCATCCGGAGAGAACGAGACTGAGTAGACAATACTACTGTGCCCCAGCAAGGGCTCACCGACTTGCTGCCCTGTTGCTGAATCCCATAGCCGGACAGTCCTATCGAAAGAACCTGTCACGATGCGACTTCCGTCTGGCGAGAACGAAACTGACCGCACCCAATCAGTATGCCCCCTCAAGGGCTCACAGATAGGTTTCCCTGTCGCTGCATTCCACAGCCGGACAGTCATATCCGCGGAACCAGTCGCGATGCGAGTCCCATCCAATGAGAACGAGACTGATTTCACAGAAGAGATGTGCCCTTTCAAGGGCTCACCGACTGGCTGCCCTGTCACGGCTTCCCACAGCCGAACAGTCTGATCATCTGAACCAGACACGATGCGTGTCCCATCCGGCGAGAACGATACTGAATTAACCCGATCAGTGTGCCCCCGTAAGGGTTCACCCACTAGCTGCTGTGTTGCTACATCCCACAGCCGGACGGTTTCATCGACCGAACCTGTCACGATGCGAGTTGCGCTTGGCGAGAATGAGACCGATAAGACTCCTTCAGTGTGCCCACATAAGGGATCACCAATGGGCTGCCGTGTTGCTATATCCCACAGCCGGACAGTCTTATCGTATGAGCAAGACACGATGCGTGTCCCATCCGGCGAGAAAGAAACCGAGGTAACTGACTTGGTGTGCCCCAGCAAGGGCTCGCCTACTGGCTGCCCAGTCCCTGCATCCCACAGCCGCACAGTACAATCAGACGATCCAGTTGTAATCAGAGTCCCATCCAGTGAGAATGAAACTGAGTTAACGTAATCAGTGTGACCGCTGATCACAGTCTGAAAAACCGTCCAATTGATATCTCGTCCAGATGCCACACGAAGAGAGTTGGGAAAGCGTGTAGAAAACATTCTGGATACTGCAGAGTCGACAGGCGAGAATGGCAGTGCTGATACATAGAGATGAGGTGGGCTGTGCGAGATCATACTGCCAAAGACTTGAATAAATCTCTGCACATCCATTGCAGCGGATGAGACATTTTCGTATCCGGTGTGACCCTGCAATTGCAATTGCGCGTGAGCGTGTTATCTGACGCTCGATAATATGTGCTCACCTTCAACCACTTGGCGATAACCGGAAGGGCAGGGACTGCGCCGCTGAGCGCCTTGATAATGCCCAGGACTTCGATCCAGAAGAGTAGTCGCTCATGGTCGAAGAATGATTTGATTTCTTTGGCCAGTTCTAGATCGAAGTCAGTTGCATGTACGTGGACATGCCAGAATCGGCAAGTATAGGATAGATGTGGGGAAATGCGCTGTTCAACTCGTTCTAGTAGCCCAGGATCTTCGGAGTTTGAGAGATAAGATGATTTTAAACCGCAGATATTGAAGGAAAGTCCACGTTCCATCACTCGAAGTGATGCGAAGGCAAGGTCTCGTTGTACGTTCGACAAATCGACAAAGAACTCTCCACTGCATTTAGGGTCTGTAAGGAAGTCGCGGAAGGATGCATGAAGGGGTCGGATTGGGGTAGATGAGTTGGTGGTGCCGCTGAGGAGGGATCCCATATGTTCGACCATGATTTGCACTTCGTAATGCTCGCTCTTGTCTGGAAAATGCTTCCGCATAACATTCAAGGACTCCACAGAGAGGGGTTCAGCTGCGCCAAGGATCTGTCCCATCACAGAACGAAATCGCGCCAGTTGTTTGTGCTGAGCCGCGGTGTGCGTAGATTTATCCTTTCGGATGACCTCTGCCAAAATAAACTGGTACATATCATACAATAAGTTTTCCCGTTCGGCAAGATCACGGGATGTGACAAGACTGAGGGATTCGACTGGAGATAAACCAGGAGGTGGCGCTTTGATGTATCTGCAAGCGAGACATGCCCACTCGAAAAGTCCATCAGCTTTTGCAGCCAGGGTTGTGAATTCCCTTTCTCCAAAATCCGAGAGCCCTTCCAGTTCCTTTGATACGTAAGTACGGATGTCGCGTTCTGCGATGTTTAGTGGGATGTCGTCCATGGACATCCGTCGAATATGCTGAGCGCCTGAAAGTTCAGCTTCAATATCGCGAAGGGGACGAGAAGTAACGATAATCCGGAAGTTAGCTGGGAGTTCCGTGATTTGTCGAATACCTAGTTTTCCCGCAAGAATTCGGAGAAGGCGTTGCCGTGACTCGACTCTGCCGCTTTCGTCCAGTCCGTCTATCACAACGACGACAGGTCTTACAATTGACCCTGAGGGCTTCCCCAGTGGTTCCATGAGAAGCTTGTCCCACTGTTGGACGATATCAGCTGTAGTCTTGAGTGAATTTGCATCTTTAAGTGCCTCTGCCAATGCACGTCTCATCTCCGGATCACGATCAGCCAGGTCGCGCGCAATGGTAGAAAAAATCTTTTCATGACGACGGTCCGCATCTCGCTGGCGATCGAAGCAGTGACATGAACCGAGTCCTCCCACATCGTTGAACCAGCTAGCAATTGTGTGGGCGATGGCTGACTTACCCTTGCCTGCAGGGCCAGATAGCCAAAGCACACGCTGAACGTCGTCTCCGGTGCTGTTGACCCAGTCTGTGATCTCGGATATGATTTCTGTACGTGTTCCTGGTAGGCATTGTTTCCCAGTATCTCGTCCCGCGCCATCCGCATACATCATGCCGCTGAGATCTAGTGTTTCACCTGAAGACGTATGAATAGATAGTGTCAGAACTACGTATAAACCCGTACCTGTGCGATGAACATAGATGGCTACATCGCGAGTAACTTGCTTCTGGAAGTTGTCCATGAACTTATCCAACATTTCGCTGTACCCTCGAATTGCATCATCTGTTTCCCGGCCTATGTTCTTTCCGGCTCTGGTCCCTACGATAAAATTAGAAACATTAAGACTGAAAAACAGTGACTTTCCAAGACTCACAAAAGTTCTTGGTCTCCGAATAATCTCTGATAAAATGGGCACATTCGAGGGTCTGCCCGGAAATTTGTCCAAGGATAGTGCGCATCGACGAAATCTGGTGGAGCCTCTTGTCTTCTGTAATGAAGCTGTAAACGTCACCTAACTTCCGGAGAAGGCCGAGTATCGCTGTATCGCGATCCGCTTGAGCAAGAATTACCTTATACGAATGACAACTGAGAAAAAGAAACAGATAAGAGTAAAACCAAACATACTTTTGCGGCCCAAGACAAGACGCTCAGTGCCATCTTTGCGTATGGATGTACCTATGGAGCAGGATTAGTGTGGTTCAACGAAGCGAAGTAGGCTCATACATCCGCAAGCTTCCCGATAACGGTGTCGAATATCCTGAGGGGTTGAAGATATGTATCCTGGAAATCATATGCAGCCTCAAGATCCGCTGATGCATTTTGCGCGGCAGATGCTCCAGATGCCACATGTCCCGAAAGTAGCTTCATGCGTTTTGCAGCCTCTTTGGTGGTCTGAAGTGCCGATTGAGGATCGGCGCCTTGTTCGGCACCAGTGGCAGCATCCTGCACCTGCACGAGAATGTCGAGAAAGAAAGTAGAAACTAAACGGTGACATACCTTGATCGATGAGACACCTTTATGATCAACGTTCAGAAAAATAGGGTCGCGGACAGGGAATCCTTCGAGTGCTTCTGTATGATTACATGTGTTGTGTTCTAGGAAGCTCAGGATCCTTGTCAACTTACAAAAATATTTTTAGTCGCATTTTTAACCTTGCCTACAAACCGACCGATTTTGCCACCACGTCTGCCCTGAAGAATGCGATTAGAGTTAATGTTTCCAGCGAAATAAAAGTGATTTTCCGAGTCATGAGAGACGACCATGACCGTATAGTTACGTACCGAACTTTCACCAGTGGTCGCTTCACTGGATGCTTGGGTTTCAGGAGGATTTTGTCTTGAGTCTCTTGGTTGATTATATTCACTCATAGTTGATGTAGTCTGAGGGTGCGATCGATAGGTAGACTAGTAATTAGGGGAAGGAAAGCTTTCAAGTCCCTGCTTCAGCGTTCAGATGGTTAGCAACAAGTCATACCCTTGAGGCAATATTTGCTGCTGTATTGACTCGGCGCTTCAGAACTGTGGGAAAGGCTCGAGGAACGATCGTATTTCTACCAGGTGCAAACCCATGATGCATCATGCAAGACTCAATTGGCAGCGGCCTTGAAGCTCAGTGAAAACGGGCTCTGATGGGAAAGGTTGAAATACGAAATACCTGTCATGTACTCATAGATGGGCCTACGTCAACAAACGTTTATCACGTTAATGATGTTTCTTTATATTAGTACCGGAGACCTGGCGAATTGTAAATTCCTGCCACCTACCAGGAGCAAAAGCAAACGGCCCCCGTCTCTTGTCGAGAAGTCGAATTCTTGCACTCGCGATGATGCAACTACCTTTTTCGAGGGGGACGTTTCATACGTGCCACGGTCATCGCGTTCGCTGGCACGTATATAAGGGGCTACTGAGTATAGTATTGTTTTCCAGTAAGCCATGTTCTTCACTGCATCCTTGTTGACACTTCTCCTAGCTTTGTCAATCACTGGATCTCCCATTGAAGTTCACAATTCCCTCATCACCCTCCCTCTTACCAGGAGGCTAAACTTCTCCAATGGTACCATTAACCCCATGCAGCACGATAAAGCTCGTGTGGGGGCCTTTATGAATCACAATACGCATGACCGACGTGTTGATAGCGTTTTTGTGCCAAACAATGGTGTTGGATACACCGCATACCTCGGCATTGGCATGCCCCGCACAACCTGTCAGTTCAACACTGAGAAAACACGCGGCTGCTAATGTACTATTGAAGACACCTTGGTTATCGACACTGGTAGCTCGAACACATGGATTGGCGCCTCCACTCCATACGTGCCAACCGGTACCAGCTCCAACACTACGGAACACCTAGGGTCTTCCGGGTCGACCCCAGTCTCTGGTATGTCACACAACAATATCATAAATTGAGGATATTTATGATTATCTATAGGAATTATCTACGAAGATACCGTCACTCTCGGTAATAGGCTCACCGTCACCAATTTCCCACTCGCTGTTGCTTCTACTTCGGAGGGCTTCAGATATGACGGTGTCCTTGGCATCGGGCCTGAATACTTGACACTCGGCACCCTGACAGCTGCACCGTTAGACATGCTTCCGACTCTCACTGACTTCCTGTACGACGAAGGCAACATTGGTGAGGACGTTCTTGGTATATTTTTCCAGCCCGTCACCGCGGATCCGGAGAGCGATTTTGGTGAGCCTGACTATACCTAGTTCACTGGTAACATTATGTACACGTAAGCAACCTCACAGCTCCTAGATCAATACGGACTGATAGTAATTGTTTTCTTTCAGTCCTATCACTGCCAATCTTCCCTCATCGCTCTATTGGGGTATCGATCAGATGATCCTACGACAGCGGCAATGGCAGGACAAAATGATGACACAGGCAAACAGGTCTGAACAAAAGATTCGGGTAGACCCGAAAGACAAGCACACTCGTCCAATTACGCTGGTGTAGATAAAGTTGATTACCATTCGAAGCCGCAGGGTTCCGAGTTACGCTCACGAAGGTAGACAATTAAGAGGATATTAATATTAGGTGCAGTAGTACACTGAATAGCAAGGCGTATGGTATCATGATGGAATAAATACACAGGAAAGAAATACAACATGTGTTGCAACTGCAAAGACTCCAGCAAGCATCAACTCGTTCGTATCACCTGCAGGAGCGGTCAGCTAAAAAAGTTACAGTAAATTATGTCTATCATATTCCGCCTCAATGTATTCCAAAACTTCAGCAACCAAAGGTCGCGAGTCGCGTGGTAATAAACATCGTTCAATATAGCACCAGTGAGCATCATCGATTCCAGGCGGTCGTGTTGGTGGAATGCCTCGGGATTTACTCGCAATGACAAGATGCTCATTCGCCTTATCATAGTATGGGGGCTTTCCAGATAGTACCTAATGAGATATTTAGAACGATTCACTTGTGCAGACACAAGAGTCGGTGTTACCTGCATCATGATGCAACCAAATGAATAAATGTCACTTGCTTTATTTGGCTTGCCAACTTCTTCGCTGGGCGTTTCAGGATCAAGCTGTGTGATTTCTGGAGCAGCCCAGCGAATTGCGCCTGGGCCGTCAGATTTGAAGAAGGATGTTTCATGTTCCCCCAGCAGGTGCGACAGGCCGAAATCCGCAAGGAGAGCATTCTCGTTCTCATTGATCAGGACATTCACCTAAAAGTTTATGAGTAGGGCCAACTTGTGACAAAACAGTAACAGTGACATACAGGCGTAAGGTCCCCGTGTATAATGTCTTTAGCGTGCACTGATTCATTGTGTACAGTCTGAATGAGGTCACGAAGCCACAAATCCACTTACGATACTTCAGGCCTAAAACGACTTGGAAGAGCTGTATTTCAACTGACCTGAGGGTGCGTCTATAAGATATAGAAAAAATGCTCACGAGAAGAAAGAGGCGATCCAATTTAGGCGACAACTGGTTGTGCCATATTTTTTTCAGATATTGCTGGAGAGTACCGTTTTCCATCCATGGACATACTAGCGCTGGGATAGGGCTAAATCCATCCGCAATGCCATACAGAGGTAGTATATGCGAATGTTCCAGCGTTTGCCAAACAAAGACTTCCTGACGCAGTTTCTGGATGGGGTGATGGTAGATGCCAAAAGAATCGATTGCACGAGAACTGACCTTGATTACTTTTTTCATGTCCTCTGACTCGGAATCGCTTGACATCATTCTGAAAGCCTTGACTGCGACTGGGACGTCTTGCGGGGATATCTGGTAGGATTGAGCCTATCTTTGAAATTGAACCAATTAATCAACGAACATTGACACCGTCTTGAGGGGGAATCAATTTGCACTTCCAGACATCGCTGAATCCGCCATAACTGTGGACGAATCCCTGGGTGCGTACAATGCAATTGGTGAGATTCAGAGGTTCAACATCGTGGTATTTTGTGAAGTCAACATCTCTGGAAATAAAGACATTCAGCCTCAGCTTAAAGCGCTGTGTTTTGCAGAGGAATATACATACGATTTTAGGCAAGGTTGTGGCATCGGTGAGGAAGGAAGATCATCCTCGTAGTGAGAGTCTTCACACCCAACCAGGGGCGCAACAGACTCGAAACTTGAAGGCGAGACAATACAAGATGATTCAGAACCAGGCGTTTGTAATCCGTCGGAATTGTCCTATAGATAGACGGTATCCAGTCAGTCTTTGTCTGCAAGGCACCCATTGATAAACACTTACTGAAGTGGTATCCTCACCAGTGGAGCGTAAGATAGACAACGAGCAATTAACGCGCAGCCATTTAATCCAGGAATGTGCTAATTATCTGTTAGTAGTGTTAATGCACTAGGTAGAAGACGACTCGCTGTTAGATGTTGAATCCACTGTAACCGGCTGTGACATTGTGCTGGAGCAGCAACTTGAACAAAGAGAAGCCTTTATGAATGGAAAGTGTCAGGAGCTACAGCAAGTGGAGAAGGATCTCATATTTATTGGACTGGAACATGTTTGCGATTTTCACAGAAGTGAAGAATACGCATAAACTTACTACCACATATCAGCATGTGCATACCAGTATGTGCGAGTCTTCTGATCTGCCGGAACCTGTGATCTCGGCTGTGAAGTCTCTGAAACATCCGGTGGATGATCACCCTGTTCACGACGGCTGCTAGTGGACCTAACTCAATGAATTTATTGTGGGATGCAATCAGACCCTTGTAATATCAAGTAGTCTTACTGCAATAGTGTTGACACGAGCACTCACAATGCTGTTAACTCCAAGAAGAAGTGTCAGGGACAGCTTACGAAACTCCGGGGAGTACGACTTGGTGCTGTGCAGTGGCGGACCAGTGGCTTCTACATGAACAACAGTAGCGCCCACTGGGCATGAACACTTGTCATGTACGTGGCGAACAAGTTTGAATGCGCCACCTAGTATGCTGCGGAGCCCAAGTCAGTATTCGTGAATTCCAGTTTGTATGCATACCCAGGCCATATGCAATGGCCTAGTAAGAGCTCTATCATTCGTCTGAGGATACCCCGCCTATCGTTCAATTTGGAAATTCGCGGAACAAGCGCTGCAAGTAATCGCAGCTGAATTTCACTCCAGATTGAGTACTTCGAAGCTAGTGCTTTGCGTGCGGCAGGGTGGACTGTTCCCTTATCGATTACCTCTTGCCTGTCACTGATTGATCGATGTCAAACATGTGGAAACTGACCTAGCCAGGCTAGCCTACTTTGCAAAGTTCGACGAATCGGAAACCTGCGGAAACTTAACCTAGCAACGCAAAGTTAACGTTCAAGCGTCATAGGGATAATCCATCTTCGTGACCCTACACTACTTCATGATTAATATTTTCAACAGACCTCGATTGTACTACTCACTTGGCTACTTCACTCAGTGAGTACATTCAACATGTTCTTATATCATATTGAAAGTGAAACGAATAAGCATGACTCACAAAGTTAAGTGCATGAAGCGAGTAAGGGATACCCTTTTCCAAGTCCGCGCTTCGCGGTCGTTGAATAGGCAGTGCATTTTCAAATTTTGGAAGGTGACCGTCTGTGACCGTATCCTCATGCCTTGATGTAATACATTCAGAGCTTGTTGACTGGAACATGGCCCACCCACGCCCTTACATTCTGCCAGGATTGTTCAAACGTTGAAAGAACTTTTCTGTTGTGCACCCTTATTCCACAAGAGAACTGCCTTTGTTGTTTTAGTATCAGAACCAGCTGATACTAAAACGGTGGTTAGCTTGAGTGAGTCTCTCAATACTGTAGTGAAACGTAGACATGCTCATTAAACCAGTGTACCAAGGTTTGTTTGAATCAATGCGCCCGAATGAACTATAACACCTGTAGTCAGTCTGGCTTTCACACTATTACATTGAACGGTCGAAAAGAGTCAACTTCTACGTGTGCCACTGGACATGCCCACAGACCTTGAGGCCGAGTCACGCGGGAAACTATTTCATCAAACTCTAGAACAAAGTTTACCATGCGTGTTATGACCCGATATAACTGCGGAAATACCAGTACTGCCCCTATAAACCCGGTACATGCGGATCGCCCAAAGCGCTCTGCGGAGCAATTTGCTTAGCTGTATGAGGCCATAGTGTGGATAAACCTACATCTAATTACCTTCCAGAAGTCGTGTATCGCAGCTAGTTTGGACTGAGACACAAGCAGTTAGAAGCCGGGAGTTCAATAGGCCATATTAAGTACGGTGCACATCAAATGCACACAAGTGGGTACCGGAACATCCACATACTACTGCTTGTTCAATAGCTAGAGGTCATGTCCAACAATCTACTGGACCACGCCCCGACAGCCCCTCAACAGGGCTTTGGCATTTCTGATCTGGTTGCATATTTCGGGCTAGTGGTGAAGTTACCTTTGACGTTCATTCGATGGTCGTATCGAGAAGTAGCACCCGTGGTGTTCTCTTCGTTTGCTGAAGGCTCGTACCCCAACCCGCAAGGCGCCCCTCCAAGTCCAGTTATCTCAGGCTCCTGGACCGTCCTGAGGCAAGGTCACAACATTGATGTCCCTAAGTACACAAATTACCTCCCTCAGAGTTTATTGGCTGAGTTTTCGAATAGCTCGATGAGTCCATCATTGGATTCTTCCAGGTGGACACCAATCACTCCGGCCGATTTCCAGTTGCGTGCTGTTGGAGGATCTCAGTGCAACTCCAAGTCCCCGCCTGATCTCACCAAGCAAGTCATTCGTCGTGAAATATACCCGACGTTGTCGGGTACCTATAGTAACGTTTGGCGATCAACGTGGTACTACAATAACCGAAAGCATGATGTGAGTAGAATCTACCTATTACGATTCTCGAAATATGAATGACTTTCTTAGGTTGCAGTCAAGTCACTGAAAATTCCATTTTTGAATGAAGATGAAAAGAGTCAGAATCATCGAGTCCGTTTTTCGTTTTTATCCCAGAAAATCCGCTTATGAATGACTCAGAAATTGATGGGCAAAGTATCATGTTGGGCGCAGTTACTTCACAAAAACGTACTGCCAATATATGGAATTGCACATAACTTTGGGCACTTTCCGTCACTGGTGATGCCCTGGGTGGATGGGGGGTCGTTGAGTGACTACATCGCTAATCATCATTTGTCACTCCGGAACAAGTTGGATCTCGTAAGTAGCCTTTTTGGTGGAAATGATGTTTCTCACCTTTGTACTTGTGCGGCCTTAGGCCAAACAGGTAGTAGCTGGCCTTGGCTATTGTTGGTTTCTTTCATTTGTCGTTGCGACGACTTTCATTGATTTCAAATGTAGTACACGCTCATTCCATTGTGCATGGTGATATCTCTGGAGTAAGATCTCTGTCCCTACCAGTAAGATTTACTAACACTGTCCAGCTCAATATCCTGGTGGACCAGCAGGGCAGGGCGCAACTATCCGACTTCGGAATCATGATGTTGCTCGCAGAAATTCCAGCTTCGGAACAGCCATCTGGAGGTGTTCGCTCAGCGGTGCGATGGACTGATCCTCAGCTATTCGAGGTGCAGACAAGCGGAACCAGTTCATGCAGCCCAACGAAGCAGACTGATATCTACTCTATAGGTAGTGTTATCCTGCAGGTAACATACATCATCTCCTCGCAGCATTTCCCGCTTACCATGTTGCGACTCTAGCTGCTCACAGGATCAATACCTTACTACGATATCAAGGAGAACATTCATGTCCTTGTATTATCTTCAAGAGGCGTAAAGCCCAAATGCCCTCAAGAAGCGTCTATCACTAGCTCACAGTGGAGTTTTGTCCAAAGATGTTGGTCACCTCAAGGACTTCCTAATCGTCCAACTATTGAGGAAATAGAAGAATTTCTTGAGTGCGAGCTACGGATGGCAGGTTTGCCTTAGCGCAGGACTTGACTCCCAGTACATATGTCTGCACATTTATGACACGCTCACAGACGGAATATTCATATAGGCTGTGATTCGCTGCGCCGCTAGCTTTATTAGGTGTTGTATGGAGCCAGGGAAAGAGGTTATCTCCATGTCTTGTCGTATTAATAGTGGTCGCTTTACATACTCGATTGTAGCCGGAATATATCCCCATAATCATAATCCGTTTGATCTTTTGGATATGTGGAAACGAAATCGCTTGCAGTTCAATGGAGTGCCAGTGGGCACCACGGGATTTATAATAGCTCGCTTGCCATGGTACGAGGATAAGATTCGGAACGTGCAACTTGAAAGCAGTTTCATGAATTAACAAATTTAAAATTGTCCGATGTGAGTACTTTTTTCCAAAAAAAAAAACATTTTTGTGTCCATGTGGGGTACATCTACCCTATGTCGGACAATACTGTCACGGAGTTCCAAGTCAGATTTGCGTCGCTCACGAAGGTAGATAGTCAGGAGGATCCATATTAATATTGGGGGCAGTGCACTGAGTAGTGAGGCATACGGTATCATGATGGAATAAATATGCAGGAAAGAAATACAACACGCATTGCAGCTGCAGAGATACCAGTAAGTGTCAAGTCGTTCGTATCACCGGCGGGAGTGGTGAGCTCGAGAAGTCACTGTAACTTCTGTCTTTCGTATTCCGCCTCAATATATTCCAAAACTTCTGCAACCAAAGGTCGGGAGTCGCGTGGCAAAAAAAATTGTTCAATATAGCACCAGTAAAAACCATCGATTGCAGGCGGTCGTGTTGGTAGAATGCCTTTGGATTTGGCCATAATGATAAGCAACTCATTCCTGATATCACAGTACGGGCGCTTGCCAGATAGCACCTAATGAGATATTTAGAATCATTCATTTGTGACAGATAAGAGAGTCGGCGTTACCTGCATCATGATGCAACCAAATGAATAGATGTCACTTGCTTCATTTGGCTTGCCAATTTCTTGACCGGGCATTTCGAGATCGAGCGGTAGGACTTCCGGAGCAGCCCAACGAATTGCGCATGTGCCGTAAAATGTGGATTTGAAGAAGGACGTTTCATGGTCCCCCAGCAGGCGCGACAGGCCGAAGTCCGCAAGGAGAGCATTCTCGTTCTTATCGATGAGGACATTCATCTGAAAGTTCATGAGTAGGGCTGATTGGTGAGAAAACAGTGGCATACAGGCGTAAGGTCCCCGTGTATAATGTTTTCAGAATGCACTGATTCATAGCGCACGGTTTGAATAAGGTCACGGAGCCACAAGTTCACTTACAATACTGCAGGCCTAAAACGACTTGGAAGAGCTGTATTTCGACTGATTTGAGGGTACATCTATAAGGCATAGACAAATTGCTCACCAGAAGAAAGAGACGATCCATTTTAGGCGACAACTGTGCTTGCCACAATTTTCTGAGATATTCCTCAAGAGTACCATTTTCCATCCATGGAGATACTAGCGCTGGGATAGGGCTGAAGTCTTCCGCAATGCCATACAGAGTTATTATATGCGAGTGTTTCAGCCGTTGCCAAAGGAAGACTTCCTCACGCAGTTTCTAGATAGAGTGATAGTAGATACCAAAAGGATCAATTACACAAGAACCGACCTTGATCAGTTTTTTTATATCCTCTTCGTTGCTTGATTGCACTCTGAAAGCCTTGACTGCGACGTCTTGTGAGGGTATCTGGTAGGATCGAGCTAATCTAACCTTCTGAAGGTAAACCAATGAATCAACTCACATCAATACCGAGTGGAGGGATGGTCTTCCATTTGCACTTCCAGACGTCACTGGATCCACCTTTGCCGCAGGCGAACTGTTTAGTGCGTGTGACACAATGTGTGAGATCTCGAGGTTGATCGTGGTATTTGTTGAAGTCAACAGCTCTGGAAATAAAGACGTTCAGCTTCAGCTTAAAGCACTGTTTTGCGGAGGAATATACTCACATTTTTAGGTGAAGTTGTATCGGCGAGGAAGGAGGATCACTCTCGCATGGAAGGTCTTTAGGCGCAGCCGGTGGTGCAACAAAATCCCAACTTGAAGATGACCCAGAAGGTGAGACTTGAATATAAGGCGATTCAGGATCAGGATCACTTGTTACAAGATCCAAGACCACTTTTGGCTTGTCGGTATTGCTCTATAGGTACACAATATTGGGTCGGACATTATATCTGCGAGACGCCCATTGATAAGGACTCACTGATGTGGCACCCGCACCGGTGAAGCGTGAGATACTAGTAGGCAGCAAGCAATTGATGCGCGGTAGTTTCATCCGGTAATCTGCTAAACATTCGTCACCAGTGTTAAGCCACCAAATAGAAGACTGGTACTTGCTGTTAGATGTTGCATCATCCGTAACTGGTTGTGGCATTGCGCTAGAGCAGTAACTTGAAAGAAGAGAAGCCCGGATAAATGGAAAGTGTCAGGAGCTACAGCAAGTGGGGAATGATCCCATATTTATTGGACTTGGGGCATGCCTGCCGTTTTCACAGAAGCAAAGCATGCGCGTAAACCTGCCACCACATATCAGCATGAGCACTCATTTGCGAGTCTTCTAACCTGCCAGAAACTGCGATCTTGGCTGCGAAGTATCAAAAACATTAGGTGGATGATCATACTGTTTATGGCGGCTGAGCCTAAGTCAATGAATTCATCGTGCCTTAAGGTGGGCCTACGGAGTTCAATAGACCCTTGTAGTCTTACTGCAATAGTGTTGATACGAGCACTCACAGCGCTGTTCACTCCACAAGAAGTGTCTCATATCACGAGAATAGCGCATGAAACTCCGGGTAGTACGACTCAGTATGGCTGACCAGGGCTTCTCCATGAACAATAGTAGTACCTACCAGACATGTCTATGAATAATTGCCGTGTATGCGACGAGCATGCGCCTAGCCCCTAGTGACAGAACTCAAGTTGATCCAAAAATTTAAGTCTTGTAGTACATACCAATGTAAGAACTCTACCAACTGGTCTGATACCCCGCAGCCTCTCAGAAATTCGCGGAACAGACCTGGCTGAAGCCAGCGCTTTGTGTACCCTATTCCCTTATCTTGTCTGCCACTGATCGATCGATCAAGTCATATCCTGTGGTCCTAAGAAAGGTAGGAGAAACTTAACCAGAGCCTCATTCGGAAGTTTGGCTTCTTTTTCTAAGTCCGCACTTCGTTTCGGTTAATTATTTTTGAATGGTCAGCGGATGACCGCATCTTCATTTGATCCTTACGGTGACGCCTTCAGGTTCACAGCTTGTTGATGGGAATATAGCCCGTCCACGCCTCAAGTTAGATTCTACCAGGACTCTTCGAGAAGAGCCTTTTCTGCCAGTGCATCTTTATTCCACGAGAAACTCGCCTTGGTTATTTTGGTATCCGAGTCAGAACCAGCTGTATCATACTAAAACGGTGGCGTCTCCTTGGGTGAGTTCTTTCAATACCACCATAAAATGCAGACACTGATCAAACTTTCTGTGTAGCAAGATTTGTTTAACTCAACATAATCAAATAAATTATCACACCTGTAGTCGGTCTGACTTTCATAACATGTTAAAATCAAAGCCCTTTCGACTCTCACGGCCATTGTGAATATGAATAGCTCGAGGCTGCTTGGAGTAGAGCGATAACTGCCATTGAAACGAAGTTTGCCGCGGCTGTACACGCCAATACCCGATCTGACTAACTGTGGAGCTACCAGGCCGTCTTGACCGTGACGCTTTAAACCTCATTGCACGTGGATCGTCTAAAGCTCGTTACTGCTCTGGGAATTTGATCAACTGTATAGGGTGATGGTGTGGATATACCGACATCCAATTCACTCCAGTAAGTGGTGCATCGCAGCTAGGCTGACTTTTGAGGCTGGTACACAGGTAATCAATTGCTGGAAGTTTCACTATCGTATTTAGCATGGTGCATATAGAACGCACACAGCTAATACATGTTCGAAAAGAACCGTGATTTTGTGAAAATAGCGCTTCATGAGACACTTAAAGCATCCCCAAAGGTATGAACATCGCCTGCATTTGTCACCTCCTTTCTAACATCCACATTCTAGTACTTGTCCAATAGCTGGAAGTAATGTCCAGCAATTCGCTAGACCATGCCCTTACAGCCCCTCAACAGGACTCTGGCATTTCTGATTTACTTGAATATGTCGGGCTAGTGGTGAAGTTACCTTTGACATTCATTCGATGGTCGTACCGAGGAATAGCACCCATGACTCTCCAGTCGTTCGCTGAAGGCTCGTGCCCCAGTCCACAAGGCGCCCCTCCGAGTCCAGTCATCTCAGAGTCTTGGACCGTCCTGAGAAAAGATCACGACATTGATGTCCCTGAGTACATAAATTATTTCCCTCAGAGTTTATTTACTGAGTTTTAGAACAGCTCGATGAGTTCATCATTGGATTCTTCCAGGCGGACACCAAACACTTCAGCCGATTTGCAGTGGCATGCTGTGGGAGAATTTGAGTACAATTCTCCTCCTGATATCACCAAGCAGGTTGTTCGTCGCGAAGTATACCCAACGTTGTCTGGTACGTATAGTAATGTTTGGCGATCAATGTGGTATCACGACAAGCGAAAGCATGACGCAAGTATGATTCACCTCCTAAAATCCTCGAAATGCAAATGTCTTCCCTAGGTTGCAGTCAAGTCACTGAAAATTCCATTTTCAAACGAGGATGAGAAGCGTAAGAATTGTCGAGTCCGTTTTTTCCGTTTGTGTCCAAGAAAACCCACTTACGGATGACTCAGAAATTGATGGATAAAATATCATGCTGGGCGCAATTACTTCACAGAAACGTTCTGCCAGTATACGGAATTGCACACGACTTTGGGTACTTTCCATCACTGGTGACACCCTGGGTGGATAATGGGTCGTTAAATGACTACATCGCTAACCACCATTTGTCACTACGGAGCAAGTTGGATCTCGTAAGTAGCCAAATTTTTGGTGGAAACGATGTTTCTCATTCTTGCACTTATGCGGCCTTAGACTAAACAAGTGGTAGCTGGTCTTGGCTATTGTTGGTTTTTTTCATTTATCGTGACAATGGGTTTCATTGATTTCAAATGTAGTACACACTCATTCTATCGTGCATGGAGATATCTCTGGAGTAAGATCTCTGTCCCTAGCAGTACGATTCACTAACACTATCTAGCGCAATATCCTGGTGGACCGTCAAGGCAGAGCGCAATTATCCGACTTCGGAGTCATGTTGTTGCTCGCCGAAATCCCTGATTCAGAACAGTCATCTGGAGGTATTCGCTCAGCAGTGCGATGGACTGATCCTCAGTTGTTCGAGCTGCAGAAAGGCGGGACCGATCTATGCAGCCCAACGGAGCAAACTGACATCTACTCCATAGGCAGTATTATACTGCAGGTATGGTATATTATCTCCTCGCAGCATCTCTCACTTAGATGTTGCGGCTCTAGTTGCTCACAGGATCAATGCCTTACTACGATATCAAGGATAACATTCATGTCCTTGTATTATCTTCGAGAGGCGTGAAGCCCAAATGCCCTCCAGAAGCATCTGTCACTAGTGCACAGTGGGGTTTTATTCAAAGATGTTGGTCACCTCAAGGACTTTCTAGTCGTCCGACTATCAAGGAAATAGAAGAGTTTCTCGAGTGCGAGCTACGGATGGCAGGCTCATCTTAGCGCATGACTTGACTTCCAGTACGTATGTCTCCACGTTCATGACATGCTCACAGACGGAATATCTCATATAGGCTTGTGATTTGCCGCGCCGCTAGTGTATGGAGCCAGGGAAATTCCCAGGTCATTTCGCTACACTGCTTCATGTCTTGTATTACTAGTCGTCCTACATACCTGATTGTGGTCAGAATATTATATCCCTATTCCCTTTGGTCTTTTGGACATGTGCAAACGAAATCACCTGCAGTTCAATGGAGTGTCAGTGGGGACCACGAGATTTATAATAGGTCGCTTGCCATGGTACAAGGACAAGATTCAGAACGTGCAAGGAAGTTTCATGAATTAACAAATTTAATATGACCGTCATCGAACAAGTTGCTCGCATGAGTAACTTACGTCGAAACACTGAGCAGCCATCAGAAATACGTCACGCACTTACTGTGGATAAATACTGAGCCCGAGAAAACGTCATAGGTTCGAGAATCTATAAGCAAGGCCGCAAAGTCCGCCCTCCCCAAATACCAAATGCCCTGGACCGGCACGTTGTGCAATAAGTATATAGATTTATTACCTAAGGATAGATCACATACTAGTGCTGAGATTACCATCACTTGCGACTACTCGCACTCAGCTGCCCTAGTATTTCGGGATAGCCGCGCAGCCCTATCACAGCCTGCAATTCTCATTACATCAATGACTATTGACAAAATGGGGCCTGTAAGTTCCTCTATTGCTCCGAGTCTGATACACTCCTTCAGGCTTCAGGGCGTTTGATTTATTTCTCTCCTTCATCTCATCAGGAGGCCTCCAGTAGTGTGCTCTTCATATGACTGATTACTCAGCACTCCGTCCTGTGCAGTGAACGCACTCTAACTTAAGTACACAGGTTTGATACTATCAGGGACACAACAGTCTGATGATGTCGTGGTTTTTCTGCTTTAGGCTACAACAGTTGCTTTAACCTAAGTGCCGACGGAGTGCCATGTGATGCTTGGCACGACTCAGATGCCCTCACGACAAATCACCTTCGCCTCACCTGCTCCGACATAATGGCCACGTAATCTGAAGCCTTTGATAGCAAGTCTGTTACTAACCCACCCCATGCGACACAATTTCCATGTCCCACTAGGATTATCCATCAAATGCAGACGACCATCCACATTCTCCTTTCTACCAGCCACCAAGTAGAAACGTGTCACTGTTTCTATCTCGCATTCGTGATATTGTCTCTGCAGCAGATTTCACACCTTCCTCCATTGACTCGATTGCCCTTACAGCTGCGTAGTTCCCCTCAGAGTTTCTGTTGATGCAGCTGTTGTAGTCTAGTCTTTTCAACTAGACTCGAGTTCTTCCGCCAGATGTTAGTGACGCATGTGCACTAAGCTTAAGCTCAAGTTAAGGTTGAAACAACTACGATCATTTTTGCTGCAACTAAGGGCTTGGTCCAAAGAACGAGTCCGATTGATATCCGCAGTCCGGTTAGTTAGAGTGGATAATGGTGGTTATTCGCAACCCTAGCTGAACTCATGTATGCTGCATTCATTGTTTACGTTCCAATGCATTCTAACTTGTACTAGAAATGATAGGACATGCGAATTTGATTGTACAAAATTGAGTTCTCGTCTGTTCAAGAAAAGAAAGTCAACTAGGCCGTTGGGCCCGAATCGGGGTTCTCATAGTACAATTCCCCATACTCCATTTGCCCTGAAAGCAAACAAAAAGAGTCAGACTCACGCAATGTCAAGATATGACTATCGACGTCACTATCGTACGTACTCATACATTTATTTTACATACACAATCACTCCTCGTTGCACGCCTCAGACACGTTTCCCTTTGATTCTCCGTCCTAAATCATCATATTAATACCTCTCGTCGTCGAATATCGTTCTTGAGTCTTTTGAGCTAATACCAAGTCGTCGTTTCTCGTTCCGTTCCCAGTCCGAGCCTCGTCAGACTTTAACACGCAATGTATGCGCCATCTCGTGAGCGTCTGAACCAATAATAACAAGTATATCACAAGAGACTCAGCTTACTAAAGGCTTGCATTACGTGGTCAATGGAGAGACGTATATACAAATATAACAGAGGATATCAGTGAAGTCAGTTTGCATATCATTCTCACAAGAACCAGAAATTATCCTATGGATGAGGTGACCTGAATTCAACAACGAACGTGAACGTCACTTCATCAATATCGAAGTCAGTAAATTTTATAATCAGCAAGTAACAAATACTTCATAAATGATGAAACTGGCCACTGCCTGCTCTCCGTGGTTTGTGAAGGACGATCGAAAGATTCGTTGAGTTGTTGCCATTGACGGCACCAATGGCAATTACAGACAGTTGTACTGAGAAAACCTACTAACAAAGTGAAAAGGACGAACAGTAAAAACCAACTGAGCCTGTGCGAAAAAAGAGGGCATACTGCGCTGCACGAACGGGCACCAGGCCAATAGAAATACAGGCCTAAGCGTTTGAACGACGGGAGTGGTGGTAGGAGACAGGGTGATGGGTATCGAGAAACATGAGGTCATGATGGAGAATACGGGTAGATAAGCAGGGAACCATTTCTAAATGCTTCCAGGTTGCAGCGTGTTGATATTTGGGGAGTAGTGTCCAGGTAGGGATGTGGCAAGAACCTGGGGAACGAACATGGAGTCAGACAGAAATCTGTAAGATGACAAGACTCATCGTTCTATATACAGAGAATTTCTTCCGTGGCAGAATAGTAGGAAGCAGGTCAAATTATGGGTGTATTGGAGTACTGGATACAACAAGTGACAGACACGATTAAGCTGTTTCCATATCGATGCCAAAATCGATTTTACACAACTCACCGGCTTTGTTTATCTTTAGTCAGATATGTCACAGCACAGCTTTGGACGCCATTCTGCCAGCCGGTTTGGCAGAACCAGTTCTGCCCGGTTAATCCGCTGGCAGAATCCGGCAGAATGTCAAACTGCAGGGGATTACAGCGAACAATATCTTGATAACTTCCTCACCTTATATAGCCACAGTAACCAACTTTCTCCATCAATACTTGTAGAGAAGAAAAAAATCAGTTGTACAGCCTGTACTACGTTATCACATACAATCATTTATGGATTCCACAATGCCTCCAGCCGCTGCACTTGCCGGACGCCCTGTCTCATCCTTTATATGACAATTTCAATGAGAAGGTCGATAACAAATATGAATGCTACTACTGGTTTTGCAAATACTGTCCAAATGCCCTTCGCATAGTGCCCAGCTAGGCATTAATGTTGATGTAGCCGCTGATCTAGAAGCCAATTTTGTGTGGACACCCCCAGACTCAGAATGAATGTCGATGATGATCTTGCAGGTCCTGAATTGATATCACTTGATGAGATCGACGCAGCATTTGCGCAGCCCTGTTTCGAAGTTCGCGGCTTGGACACCACTATTTTTTGCACAAGTTCCTTATGGGTCATTGATGTATCCTGCGTTAAAGAAGATCTGCGTGATAATCACCTAGACACAAAGGCGGATGAATAAGTATTTCAAGCATGCGCATCGGAGGACGGTCGAGTGCTCTGATATGTAAGTATATAAAGATAAGATACATCATCTAAACAAACGCGATGGATACTCCAACTAGTTGGTGCAGCAAACGTAACAATTTTGGCTACTGCTCCAGATGGGTCCCCAGCCTGCACCGCAACTAGCGGAAGCATCAGGATCTAGGCAATCATTTAAGCATGTCTTAGCAAGAGCTGCATTCATCCCAGCGGCGGCAGCAAGGATAGTGAGGTAATAGGTGGACTGGATCTGCATGATGTCTGGTGGCCTACGCTATGTATCAGCGATGACTGCCATGCGGGAAAAAAAACTACCTACCGTCAGAGCTTGGTTGTGTAGTATACGCAAAGGTGCTAATGGTGGCACGTCCAGGAAGAGCTAAACGTGAAATAGATATGAAGTCCAAATTGCCCGAGTCTTCAAGTCAAAGGATTGCTCACTAAGTTAGACGGGGTGATTGTCTTTGAGGATTCAAACTCAAGTCTGGAGCTTGCCACATTCAATTTATATCAACCGTACGGCAGATCTAGTCCTGCCTAGTAAAAGTAAGCATACGTGGCAGAACCGCAAAACGGACAACAAACATATCGCTAACAGCGACAAGATGAAACATTTACGCGAGGTATTTCAAGTTTGTCCATTTAAGTAGCCAGAATGACACCGAGGGAGCCCAGCTACGTCGCATTCCGCCAAGATCGCCTTTGCCCTGCTGGAACAAGAAAGACACCATGGAACGAGTGCTGATTGACGGATTGGACGAGATGATGAAATTTTCAAAAAAAAATCAAGGCCCATACCCATCGTCTAGAAAGATACTCCAAATATTTTTCACCTCTTTGTCATGCCATTTCCGTTGCTTCCACCGCAGAACGATGGTGGCCCCGAGGCAATGATGTTGTATGATACTATTGACTTCAGGCGCTAAGCATTGCCTGGGCACCTCCGGAAAATACAAGAACGATTTTAGTATACGTAACCTGAAATTCGTGCAACTCGTTGAGGTCGATCGATTGGCAATTGCGTTACCGCTCGGCCGAGGATGCATTACATAAAATTGACTTTGAACTTGCGATGTCACGTTTTGCTGACTTTTGTATAAAGTCTTCGTTGCTCTTCTCTCCGCATCATATGCAAAGGCCAATCGATAATCTCTCGCCCGTACTATCACATTTTATGTAAAGGAAAGAAGATAGCCAAGTGAGCCTCATGATCATGTTGTATTCCGAACACAACAACCTTCCCCGATAGGCACCAGTGCGTTATTGGACCACTCCTTTGAGTCCTCTCAACCTCATCAGGGGGTCGCGCGACATTATCTAGCTGACTTACCGTTTTTCAAAGATATAGCTTTGGGTGTACTCTGGGCCGAGCTGAAGAATCTGGAGTTATGTTTCCTTTGTTTACTGCACGATTTATGGACCAAGACTAGTTGTATCGGAAGTTCGTACGTGTCCGACCATCATGCTGACTGTTTTCATTATTTCATTAGCTCATGCAGTGGCTTAGCAGATTGGTCAGTTTTTGAGTGTTTGGATCTTTTCGGACACATAGATGCAGAGTTCATCCATGCCACGAACCGGACAGGCTTTTCTTCGCTGTTGCTGTTAGCGCCAAACTTCAGTTTCGAGTGCTTTCCTGCAGAAAATGTCGTCGGGATTTCCATTTATATATGCGTTACGCCCTGGGTCCCAACCCCGGATCTGTCTCCACCTAGCTTCACTCTAAACGGATACCATACGTCCATTGTTTTGGCATTCACCACGACTGGAAGTCATTGAACTACGTGCGACGTCTCCTGAAGTCACTGAGCTTGCTCTCTGTGGCTCACCTTGCACGGCAACAAAGCTTTTTCCTATATTACGCATCTTATCAGCCTTCGCGAATTGTATACCATGGTCCCTACACAATGCGGAGGTGGCAATCTTTGATGTAGTAGATCGTCCCTTCACAAATTCATGATCCACTCATCCACTTGGTCAGAAAAATCGTTGAAGGCTGGCTTGTTCAATGTAAGTCGTTGTGGTTCTTGTACAACAATCCTGAAATAGCGCTCGCCATAGGATGTGCCCTGCGTAAGCTGGACAATCGTCCATGTCACAGTCGTCTGGAGCATGTCGAGATGCGCGGACCCAAGAGCGTTGACTATGTGTTCTGTCTTCGTATGTTCACTCACGTGCTTCTCACATCTCAAGGAGGTTCTTCCATCATTTTGTAAGTAACGGCCACGTCTCAAGCGCCATGATCTTGGAACAGCCCATTTCTGGCGGATACAATCCAGGATTATGTTTCGGGGCCTTGTGACCTTCCTATCATCTCGCGCCAATCTCAAGAGTCTTATTTTGGTATTCGACGCTACGAACGGGTGCGGACAACTACCGCGAGTCGCACTTGCGCCTTTGCAGATGATACCGTGCTTGAGGTTGAATCACTCTTGTGTGTCAACCAAGACGAAGAGCCAAGTGGAACGAGGTGTTGGACTGCATTGGAGCTCATGCCTTGAACAAACAGCCGAGCTTGCGTGTTTGATGTCTAGTCTCATACTGCTGCACACAACATGAACAGTTTCTTGTCAAGCGGTTGTGCTTTCTTCAGGAACGCTCATTTTCTTTGGTCCGGTGTTCCTCAGAAACCTTCAAGTTGGACGTCTTGTCAAAGGTGGTGTCTGCAAGTTGACGGTGAAAGTAGATTCCGGGTTGGCAAAGGTGAGTGTGAATGGCAACTTGAATGAACAGTGAGGAATACACTCGACTGCAGATAAAATCATATTTGTATAACTACGCCCGGCGCTTCATAATGCATATATCCCACTAACGTTACACGCCTACGTCTATCGGTATATCCTACAATAATGTGAGTCGTTCAAAAATACTAGTACATGCAGGACAAGAAACTAAAGAACAATACATTTCCAATGAATTTATGTTCCGGGACTTCGTTTTGATTTGCCGCGTCCTCCCCTCAGTTGGCCCCCTGGCCCCTCTTCGGGGTGGCTAGTCTCGGGACCTTGTTTCTCAGTGCCACTGTATCTCACTTTACTCTCCTTTGCTTGCACATTAGGCATATTATCATGATACAGCTCGTCTTTACTAACATGTTCACTGGCGTAATATTCGCTGGTCCTGGCCCCTGCCTGACTCCACTGCCCTGAAGGTGGCTCGTAAGGACGCTGCACCGCATCTGATGTAGCATCGACGCGGTGTATTGTAGGATCTTGTGGAGCTGTTTCGTCCACATCTTTGAGGTAACTGTCAGCGCTATGAGGCTTGGGAGCGTCCGATGAAGGATACAAGGAAGCGAATGTGCGAAGAGAATGGTGTAAAGACGAGGCGTAGCAAGACGTCTTTCTGAGACGCATTGACTGCATTATTCTAAGCATTGAGCTGAGGTTCCGTCGTGTTGGTGTTTTGGTCAGCAGGCCCAATACCAGTCTTGAATGAGTCCCATGTGAACTCCTCTTTCAGGGCCGCAGTCGAATTATGTAAAGCTGCTGTTCAACGCTGCATCATGTCTATTGCTTCATTCTTTTCGTCCATGATACAATGGTGCGACGGAAATGCCGAGTATACGAATTATTCGCGGGGTACACACGATGCCCTCATCCAATCCAACAGCTTGCACATCGATAGTCCATCTCGTAGGGGGATGTCACATGCCCGACCCAGTACATTCGCCAGACTCAGAATTGCAGTCCTCGCGAACTCTCTTCTCTAAACATGGTAGAAAGGCACCACGCCTGGCCGAAAGGTATCAATAATTCTGGAAATTCACTCGTAAGAACACGATATGAAGCGAAGCACAAAGAAAGTACTTGGTATACGAAGACTACAGTTGGTAAGTGACGACGTTGTCTCACGATCCACGTAAAAGTGATACGCCACCTATCGGAAAAGGGTGGAAAGAAACAACAGTACCTACCTTGTAAACACTAATGCACATCTGGGAGCGAATCAATGTCTGATGGGTCGTTTTCTTGCAGTACGGTAGCCTGTTGGCTAGACAGATGTCGAAACCACCCGAATACAGGAAAGTAGACGGCGGTGCATGGTCAATTTTCTCTCATTCCGGTAGTCTGGCAGTGGCTAGTCGCTGTGAGGCACAAATTATCAAAGAGGCGCAGAGAGTTAAGAAAGCGTACTTTATAGGGACCTTCCGCCCAGGTGAGACTTCAACAACTGGTGCACAACTGTGTCCTTGTACGAGGAAAGAAAGGTGTTGCTGCAGAAATTGCACGATTCCGTTTGAGGGGGAGGCGAGAAACTCATTTCGAACTGGATACGCACTCAGTCCGGCATTGTGGGGTGAATGAAATTAAGACTGACATGACCAAACTGGGTTGCAATCCGCCTAGGGAGAAGGGAGAGTAAGGGGTAAAAGCTGTAAAGTAGCAGGGACCTGTGTACAAGTATCGAATCCAATGCAGAAGAAACAAGAAAAAGAAACGACATACATATAAGATATTACGAAGTTGATCATTATGGGGTTATACCGTATTCATCCGAGAAGAGCAAGGAATATTGCTAAGGCAAAGGAACACTGGTTGCTGTGGAGGTGGAGGTCTGGTCGCCATAGGCGTGACAGATATTGGTGGTCTGTGGCGCCGGCAGGAAGATGAGGAGTTGTGGTTGTATCAGTCTACTAAGTGGTATAACGAGTCAAGGATGACGCGCACATGTAGTAGAACACAGCGGGCTGGCTTTTTGCGTGAATTCGGGTCTGGAAGAGTGTAAGCACGCGAATAGTAGATATTTACGTGGAGTGCATACACGCTAGCCTGAGCAACTTGAAGGACGACGAGTGAAATACTTATCGCATATATAAATCTTGCAATCATATCTTCTATGAATGCTGTATAAACTAATTGGCGTGAGTCAGGTAAGAGGACAAGGACCCAAGGCTTCTGAATGTCATAGGAAGCGAGGAGCTAACGGACTTGAGCTTGATGTCATCGTGGGAAGCACTGACTAGAAGAGTTCTTCAGCGTCGATACGTCAAACTCGTAGATTGTCTTGGCGTCGTCTGCAGTACTGAAGCTGATCAGGAATGCGGCTAGGTTTTTTTGTTATCGAGAATGATAATGACTAAAATGTAGACTTCTACTTTCCCACGTTTGACCTGACGGCAACTTTCAAGTCTGGGGAGAATCGAACTGCGCCCACCTCGGCCGCCGTCGATGCTCTCGAGACTCGAATGGACCAGCCGCAAGTTTACCAATGTCTGATTTCCAGTACCGTCACCTTCCCCACTTGCAAGTAGCGTACTGTCTTCGGAGATATATGCATGTGATCCAGCGTGAGTGGCCTTCGAATTTTTTCACGATTCTCGTCTCAAACTTCGGTATCTCCACCATTAGTGACAACACATCAACCATCCATTGATACTGTAATTCGACATCCTACGATTCCGCAGTCTCCTTCCCCATCTTGAGATCCTATTGCCGAGTGGTCTTGTCTCCAGATCCGCTGATCATTGGCTGGCCGTCTGGAAAGTAGGACACAGATAGAATGCTGTCTCCGTGACCCTTCAAATTCATTGATGATGTCAGAATCCGTTACCTTCCTTGTAGAAACCGTGCCTACACCTCCGCAAGCGAAACCCAAGTACGAGCAAGAATGTTCAACGGTGCGAAGGTGGAGTCTTCTTGTGTTGATGTACTATACGACTAACGCTGTCAGTGATTTGAAGATAGCCCCGTGGTAAAACCGAACGTCAGCTGATCCGCGCTGGAAGAATCTGGTGTTACCGAGAAATTAGCAGTCGTCGGGGAACGACGTATTTTTGGATATCAGTGCAACTATTGGCCTCAGGGCTCAGGCGCTGCCTTGCATATATATACCTCTAACATGCCCCTTCTGCATGAGCTACTTGTGCTGTGCATGACGCCCTCATTCCATTTATTACATCTGCTTCTCGGCTCAGCTATGGTTCACTGCTATAACCAAAGTAAATTCAGTCTTTTTCCCACCCAACTTTATCATTGCTAGGCTTCGCTCTGGACACGGCGGGACCACCTTTCCACATCCCTCGGCATCAAACTGTCCTCAGTACGTGCACATCATACAAATACACATGACCTTGCGAATATGAGGGTTTTTTTGGCAGCTTATGACAATGTTTTTGTCACGCTCTAGTTACCTTCGAAGCCACAAAAGCTAAAGGTATCTCTGGCACTTAGATCACGCACTCGCCAGCTTGTCCAAGTTCAAAGATATCAATGTAGTTGATCCGAAGTGAGTGTCCTTCGAATGTTTGCACAATTCCCGTCTCAGTCTCACAGGCTTTCAGCTCCCCACGATCGTAATCTCCACAAGCAGTAACAACACAAGGTGTCGATAGTGGCGGTATCAAGGGATGGTCGATGATCAACCATCCCTTGATACCGCCACTATCAACACCTCCTCCTTGTAAACACCCTGTGTTTTCCTTGCCCGCCTCGCATCCCATTGCCAAGCGGTCTTGTCCCGTGATCTGATCATTCACTTGCCGTCCGGAAAGTAGGAATTGTGCCCTCCATGACCCCCTTCTACGTTATTGATGGCAGTGTCAGAATCAATTTATAGCAGATACCTTCGTTGACGTGGAAGCCGTGGCTGCGTCTCCGCGAGCGAAACCGTGAAGCAGGCAAGGTATTCTTTGGATGCGTCGAAAAGTTGCCAAGGTGAGATCTCCCGGTATCAGTATATCATATGACTGACACTGACAGAGATTCGAAGGCGAGCTCCCTGGTAAAGCTGAATGTTAAACCGTCCCCGCTGGAAATACAGATAGTATCTTGGTCTTGAACCATACACTCCGGCTGTGGGATACAGCAACGGGGGGCCTTGATGAGCCGATGTGGAGTACATTCGCGTAAATGAATGTGTTGGCAGATTCGGATAAGGGGTTCTCGTGTTTGTGTCCAAGAGGCCCCTATTTTCTTCTATATACTTCGACTCTTTTATCTCCGTCTGATTTGCCCCTCTATCATGGCTACCAATCCTCCAGAAGGTTTTGATGATAACAAGTCTGTTGTTAATGCACCTCCCCCGTACGAGGCGACACCTCTGTCTAAATCATTCAACCTATCATCTTTATTCCCCTTTCTATTCATCAAGCAGCAGGTCCTATCGCGCATCCGTGATATCGTCCTCACTCCAGATTTCACCCCTTCCTCCGCCACCTCGATTATCAACGCCTGTGCTGCTGATCTTACAGCTAAAAGGTTCTCCACACTTTTACAAGCACCAAATATCGAGGGTCACACAGCGCTATATTGGGCAATGCTGAATAACCAGCGAGAGGTCTTGTCGGCCTTTGCTGGATTCATTTCCAACTTGCCTGTATGCTCTTCCGAATTGCGTCTCGCATGCATGGCAACTAACGACCATGCGTCGTTCACGCAACTGAAATTGGCAGAAATTGATGGTGAGCGATTGGTGCTACTGAGAGTGCATTGACTTAACTATTTTAATCTACATCAGCCAAGGGCGAGGTTTTGAGACGCTCTTTGGGTTGTCCACCAGATGAGATTGAGGCGCATGAAACTGGTAGCAAACATCAGTTCATCGCTTCTTTCCGTATCGGGATGTTCCAGAAACGCCTGCGCGTCATGCAAAAGTTAAATTATGAATTTGTTGCAGGCGGTGTGTGGCGCAGGTCTCTTGGGTTTTGTATCACGTTGACATGATGATGCCATGGCCTACAGGACGTATATGGTATCTCCACTTCGATATGGACTACACTTGGAAGTGGCGCATCCTGTTTGGCCTTTCTTCGCCTAGTACTCCAGTTGGCCTCAGTGCTTTTTTTTGGACAGAAGACGATAGGAAACCTGGCTGTAAATCCTTGCATATGGGGGGTTCTCAATTCATCGAGACAGTGGTGCCACGCGAGTAAGTTTGTACTTTTATGTGCTCTGACTCATTCGAAGGTACTGATGGATTTACGATTGCTATGGGCTATTATTTGTCTCCGTGTCGGTTGCACAGATCTAATTACGCTGAAAAATATAAAAACGTAGCTGGCGAGGCTAGCCCAGGTCGTCAATGGTTTTTGGGCGATTGGGTGATGTACGAGTAAGTCTTTAGCTTCCTTGACTCACTCCATGTTATATGATATGTTTGGAACAATCATACTAACGACATATAATGTGAATCTTCTTTGTCGAATTTAACTGACTATGTTATGGCAGGAATCCCGTACATGTGGACCGCGATGGTGCCATACATGCGATGCTAGAGATAACGTGCAAAGATTGAGTAGTGCGTCGTTGCACTTATTTCTTGCATCAGAAACAAGCGAACGGACAGTTCTTGTTAAGCAATATACGAGCACAAATGTGACTTGAAGTTTGTATTTCAATCTATAAGTATTTGCATAAGGGTACAGCATCATTAAGTATGTGTGAACCTGAATGTTTGAATAATTATGCACGAGCTGGTGTGTAATCGTAACTTGATCTACTACTAGGGGCCGTGGCGCACTGGATGTCGGATATTCCATCTCCGCTGCTACATACTCTGCAATTACTTTTTAACCTTGAAAGTAGAATGTCTGTCAAATGTGTTTACAGCAATGTGATGTGTACTTAGCTCACCTTAGCCACGATGTTGATTCAAAGAGCGACTTGTTAATTTCACGCCCATGCCAGGACTTATGTAATAGCGCGCAGGAATATTGATAGTGAGCGAGTTAACTAGTATGCCAAGGCGGTATCAGTATATTGTTGAAGTCTGACACACCAGAGAGAGAAGAGAAGAGGGTGGCCGAAGAATCCGAGAAGCAAGGAGGCAGAGAAGCTGAGGAACATGATTCGAGCGCAAGCCATATTTGGCCAATGGGGTGCGACGCGCTGACGTCGACCAAGCCCCTGCAATATATGTCAACGAGTTATGTCTAAAAATTTCGTCTTTCTCACTTACCATATAGTTCAGCGCCGTAGCGTAGAAACATCTCAGTTCTTCTTCAAGAGACTGAGATCGTACCTTGTTCTTATAGCCCCTTCTCCCCCCGATCGCTCGCCTGTCATCAAGACATATATTATATGACTGACACTGACGATCATCGTGATTCGAAGGTGAGCTCCTTGGATATTAGTCCATCCCCGCTGAAAATGCACGTGATATTTTGTTGTTGGATCGTACACTAACCGGCTGTGGGATAAAACTATGGTGTCAAAAGGGTTTATATGAACTAAGCAGTGATATACCTGTTCGCCTACACTGTAGTGCCAATAAAGACTCGAAGCGCCCACATGATATACAAGAGCGTACCGGCTGCTGCTGCCCGTAGGGAAGTTCTGAGGCACGGCCCCCACAGCAGCGCTCGCAGTGAGCAGACCCTCTGGTGCTGCAGGCAAGTTACCTGTAAGAGGTCTCGAATGTTATCCCGACCCTCAGTTGACTGTCTGGCATGGTTGGTGGAGCAGCTTGGTAAGGTAACACTGCCCACCGGGACACCGGGACGGTAAGAGCCAACACATGCTCTCGTTCTTCATCCGCTGTAAGCGAGCCGCCCGAGAGAGGATCCCCGATCCTCGGTTGAGCTGCCTTGTGTCATAAGCGTACCTTTGCGGCGGATAGCAGGGTTTATGCGGACCACCGAGTTGTAGGCGTGAGTGCCAACCTCGGCGGTATCATATACAGACGACATTATCGTTAACGAGGAGGTCAGAGATCTGGACATTTCAGGACGTTGGTAAATGCCAAACCATGATACGTAGGACATTCTTACTTTTATACATACTGGCTAACTTTGAAGTGCAGTTGTGCTGTGTCTCCCCCGGGCTAAAAAAACCATGTCGACCATCTGTCAGCATCTATCTGATGTGGTCCCATGTCGTGTCTGCTACGTTCTCATTAGTGCACCAAGCAATAAAACATACGGGGACCCAGCGTGTGATCATGTTCATTCTTGAACTAAATGAAAGGGCGGTAATACGTGCCCTTATCACCGTTAGTTTTCGGCGAGCCTTCCCAGTCCACGAACGCATTACTGTCCGACCTTCTTTGTTGGAGATGTCACAGGACAGAATCCAATTGGCGCACACCCAGCAGGTAAGTACAGGGAATGTGCTCGCAGCCTCCCATGCACCCCTATTTATTTGTGTTGAATGAAGAGTGCTGAGAGTGTATGTGACTGGATCACATCTACTTAAACTGCAAGCTGAAAAATGGAACTTTTAGCCCGTCAGAAGAGGGATGTACTTGCAAGGCACCTGTAGGGCTACAAAATAACATATCTGCAAAGTTGGCGCTGTACTAAAGCGCAAACAGTCATTAAAACCATTGCGAAAACTGTGAACATCCCTGATATTAGGTATTTAAGAGCCGCGAATGTACGGAGGTTGTAACACCGCTCACCTAAATCATACAGAAGTACCATCTTCCATCCTCCACAGTCACATCTCCACCTGGAGTACTTCATCCAGTCGCTTACATCGTCCCTCCCAGTGTATTCCCATTCAGAGAGCCCAGTACCAGCGCCTTGCCCGACTGGACATGACCATACGTCTCAACCAATCGTATAGCACTCTTGAAGAAGCATCGTCCGCATGGCGGGCCCCTCCCACCGTCAGGCTCAACATTGACATGACTCGAGAGGATACTTATGCGCTCCCATCGACGATATGACGATCCATCAGAGTCGTTTCGCTCATCGTCTTATGCGTCAGAGTCTCTTCCTAGCTCCTGCAATTTGTATACGAACCAGGAGTGCTCTGCAGAGTATCGGGCTGACTCTATTGTGCTGTGATGACATGTTGACACTTGCGAGAAAGTCGACGATCTAGATCATCGGCGCCACCGCCTTCGTCGGCATCTCCTTCAGCAATATCTAACCCAAGTACTACCCTAGACTTTCTCTTAGTACCTCATGCATTCCAACACTGGGTGCATAAGGCAGTTATGAGAGCTGCTGCAGCGCCGTCGCGCGTACTTTGTCCGAGTTTTCATTCCGTACACTTAAACCATCCATATTGTTCTCCGGAAACTTGAGCCTGTAACACGGGCCAAACCACTCAAAGCACTCATTCCATGGCAGATTGGGATCAATGTCGTCTCGAATGCCAAGGGCATATACAGTCTCGTAGGTCCAAATACGCGCGACGTTCTTTACTGTATATCCTCCACCTCCAAGAAGGATAAGTGGGACGTTGAAGGCGCGCAGATACTGTACGCAGTGAGGATGTCCATTGATAGCCAAGTTGAAGTATCCGAGTTCGTCCCCTGCAAGAGAATCCACTCCATATTGTAGGACGACTGCATTAGGTCGATAAATTTCTATGATTTTATTGATTTTTAGCCGAAAGTAGGTGCATACTTGACAAGTACTCGCCGGTTTAAATACTCTCTTGAAAGCTTCGCCGGTGATTTCGTCCTTCAAGGGAATATTCACCGTGTCCTCCCCTTTCCTCATCCTCAATCCTCCTGAGTTCCGGTACCGGGGAAACATTCCCCGAATTTGTGGAATGAGCAGGTCGTGACACGGCCTGTGATACAAAATACTTCTTCTACGCTATCACCGTGACGAGAGTCAATATTGATATACAAAAAGCGGGGATGTGTCCTCAGAGGAGCCCCAGTATGCTGAGGACAATGTCATTAATATAACAGAAGCCTGATGCCTCCCGTTTCTTTGCGTGATGAAGACCACCAGCCCAGTTAATGACGATATCTGAAGATATCTGTTGTGGAGCGGCTGTGTGCAGAATGCGCGAATAAACAGTCATAGTCGTACATATTGACCCTCCTGCTGATATTGAATAGAAGTCGAATACACCTCCAAACGCAAGGTTGTCCTCGCCCATCAAGACTGTGCCTGAGGTATTTTATAGGTAATAAGTCCGTCAAGGAGGAATAGCTGATACTCACAACTG
Organism: Suillus spraguei; assembly: GCA_016800925.1. Taxonomy (NCBI): domain Eukaryota; kingdom Fungi; phylum Basidiomycota; class Agaricomycetes; order Boletales; family Suillaceae; genus Suillus; species Suillus spraguei. The sequence goes on from JABCPU010000103.1 coordinate 173,671, forward strand.
GTACCATGATAAGATAAGTCAACTCTTTCGCAATCTCCAGCGTCACACGATTTAGAAAAATGTATGTATTCGTCCATATGAAAAGCCGTCATGACTTCGGGAGTAGCGCGTTTGGGACGCTACGCATGTACTGTGTAGAGTATACATCGTTCAGGAGGTAAGACATGCCAAAATGTGCATTTTTTGAGCATTCCGTAGGCTGATACAAGATTATGCGGGATACGCATTCATGGGGTGACGGAGCCCTGCGTATTTGGACTGGTGTTGCCTGTGATACTGCTTTGGTAGGAAGAAAAAATGTAGAGTTTACGGTAAGCACAACATTATAGTAGTAAGCTACCCGCCTCTTTGATATCTCTTGTGCGTTGATGGAAAATGGTCGTATGTTAAGTACAAGTGGATTGATGCCTACATTTAGGAATAAGCGGGGTTCGAAAACCTAGCTTGGCCAATGGCGGCACGGGAATGGGCTGTAACCTCCAGGAATGTGTATACCGTTGCACAAAATACGTGTACGGTTCGAGCTGTTATCTTGGTTCCGATTCATATTCAACTCCACCGACGGCGCTGAGCCTGTGAACTGGGCTCTACCACCTTGAGCCTTTAATCACACAAGAAAGTCCTCGGGAAGAACGTCCGAGCCAATGGTATGTGCATATCGCTCGCTTTTTACTCGGCTCCGTGGAGGAAAATGTATCATCGATTGGCAATGGATGCATTGACAACTTGAGGGAATTATACCAATGGATGAAGGAGCCTGACCAGAGAGAGCCTATAATATCGTTATCAACCAAGATCCGACTGAAAGCCACTGTAATGCACTACCTTTTCTCTATGAATCCTAGTTTTAAAACCTGTATTCAAAAACTAGCACCCACCGGGTCAATTTATTCGTGATATACTGCCACTCGTTTGCAAGCAAGTCGGCAAGGTTCGCACGCCATTAAAGAGAATCATGTGCTTCGGCAACTTCCGATATGATTCTCCGAAACCCAAAAACGATCAGAATCTTGTGATCAGGCTTCTACCGGTACCACACCGGCTCTGGTATAAACGTTGGCATATTGGTTGGCCAGCTCCACTTTTCCCTTCCTTCATTCTTTCACCTACTCACCGAGCATGACTTGGTCAGATGTACCAATCTCGATAGACCCGATCATTGCTGACAACGTTTTCATTGGAAAGTATGTAGCCTGTTATTCAGTACTATGACCTTATCTGACATAAATGTCAGTCTCTCTGCCGCTCTATCAACTGATGTACGCAAAAAACTTGGAATAACGCACATCCTTTCAGTCTGCACCGAGTATTCGTCTACAGACCACAATCATCTTACTATACCCGTGCAAGACTCAGAGTACGAAGATCTCCTTATACATCTACCTCGGGGATGCAGCTTCATTCAATCCGCTTTGAACCAAGGGGGAAAGGTTTTGGTGCATTGTGCCATGGGTGTCTCAAGAAGTCCCACTATCGTCTGCGCTTACCGTAAGTTTATGTTCCTTTGTTCCTTGCTTTCTTTGTGGAATACTTAATTTCGCTCCTCCCATGCCCTTAAATGTCAAGTAATGTCCACTCGACAACTGTCTGCTCATGCAGCAGTACAATACGTACGAAAACGTAAGATTTGACCTTCCACTTGCTTCATTCGACTCATGATCGTTCGGCTACACAGGTCGACCGCAGATTCACCCTAATTATGGATTCATGAAGCAGTTGATTGCTTTCGGCGAGTGCCGTTATAAGCCTTCATGCACAAACAGCGAGTATATCGCCTGGAAGCGCAGACAAAATCGAGAAGTATCTAAATACCTCAACTTGATCGCCGACACCGTACCCGTGATACCAGACCAATTATTCCTTAGTAGGTGCGGCACTCGATCATGTAGTTAAACCGCATTGCAGTTTACGCCTTTTAATCCCCAGTGATTTCCCTGGAGATCCTGATGCTGCCGAATCACTTCTCTTGGACTTGGGCATGACACATGTGCTTTCCATCTCTTCTGCACAGCTTCCGAAGCCGGATCTTCCTCTGTTCAATCACTGTTTTATTGATATTCCAAATAATGGTCGCGAAGCTTTGTTGCTTGAGCTTCCGACAGCATGTAAATTTATCAGCAATGCCATTACTAGCGGAGGCCAAGTGCTCGTTCAGTGTCGTGTCGAGCTCAGAGCTTGTATCGTAGTTTGTGCCTATTGTAAGTCATTTTTCTTTCCTCCTTTGATATACTTTCTACGTGACTGTCAATCAGTAATGTTCACGCGCCATGTATCACCACGTCAAGCACTCGGACTTCTTGAATCTGGTGAGTGTTAAACTTTGGACTCTGTTCAAGTACACATGTTCACGCATGCATCATTCCAGCGCTTCCACTGTATAACCCAACAGACAACTTCTACCATCATCTAGACCTTTTTGCAGCGTGCAATTATGTCCCAACGCCCAATAACTTCCTTGTCCAAGCATGGATCTCAGGAAGCACACAGACCTATAAGCCTTCCTTGAAGAAGAAATCTACTACCACGACCAAAAACGCTACATTGTCGCTTGCGACCACGACGATGACACCTGCAACGGAGCTAAATGTGTTCGATTTTGCAGCGCTCAGCGAGGTGCTGGCACGGTTTCATTCGACTTCGACGAGCGTGGGTGCTGCGCGCACATAGTTCGGTTTTAGTATTGCTGCTTAACATGCTCATTTGATTATACCCCTCTCTCAATCCATGAACAGTACGTCTTGATAATATTGCATCGGCATCTATCCCAGAATTGAGCTAGTATATGTAAAATCGAGGCCACATTCATTATGATACACCATCTACATGTACCAATCTGACTACAAGATCTTCTACGTCCTCTTCCTCCGTGTTCTGCGCGCACCTGCACACCTGCACATCTGTCACGCACTACCCTTCCTGTATTGACCCTTCATACTTCCCAATCATCTCCTCTGTACCGCCATGCAAAACTTCCTACGTCCTTCGCGAGCCTACCTAGCCATCGATATTACCTTTTGAGTAGTTTTTCAATGTTTCTGGTTGTCTGTGTTGTCATCCACTGAGCATTGATGTTGGTCTTCTCATCAATATCCCTAGTTCCCAATCCAACGCTGTCTCGCTAAGCCTTGCCGCAAGTCGTCTCAGACCTCTCTACGTAACCTCGGCGCTATCACAACCACAGCGCCAGTCACGCATCACAGCCGCTCAAGCTTGATTCGCGCCTAATATCGCAAAGTACAATAATCACCTAGAAAAATACTTGACAAGTGGCCCTGTCGACCTTCTCTGTAACACAACCGAACTCCAAGCCTACAGCAATTGGATTAAGCGCACGCATGCAAACCTTCCTCTTCAAGTCCAAACCCCCTCCTCGAATCCAACGCCTAGCTTTCTCAAGCACGACATGGTTACCAAAAGCACGACCGTGACTAGCAATGGTCGTTCAATAAGAGGGCATCCGACTCAGAAGGTAGTCGTATCTGTGTTGCAAACTCCCTCCTGCAGGCGGATCAATCCTCGTGGTGTCAAATACCAAACCGGGCTTCCTGGCAAGACGCTAGGAAGGTCACAAAACCCCGAAAAGCGTTTTTAGGTGGTATCTGCCAGGAATAAGTGGTTCAAATACACAGGCACTTGCGGCGCAGCCAGGGCTCTGAAACCAAGTACACCGCTGTCAAGCTACGACATACAAAATGGCGAAAGATTGGCCTTTCCCGGACCGGAGAAGTGCATGAGGGGTGTAACTGTGCAGAAGCTGAATGTATAGTCGATAAGCTCGACACTCTTGGGTACGTCTAGCAGGGTACGATCCAGCCCGCCATCGAAAAGAATCCGATCGTTCAGTTTGCGCAGGGTGCGTTCGACGGAGAACGAAGTTCCAGGATACTCGGACACCCTGCATGGAAAAACCCAGCCTTCTATTAGATTTCCGATCAATGTCAAATCAAACGAATGGGCGACTAATCGATTGTCCAGGCTAGAGGTACGAAATTGAGACTTGATGCAAGCGAAAGGTGCCGCGATCCGGGTATCCGATACTTCAAGGTCAACGTGACCACTTGGACAAGATAAACGTTCGTTGCTGAAGAAGGTAAGTACAGGTGCATGAGGTTTGAGTCCACAGAGAGCAAGCTCGCTGATTTGAGATGTCGCATGTGCTTCCACGACTTCTAGTCGTGGTGAGCGTCTGCCGAAACCTGATGCCACTGAAGACATGTCCACTGTCTAGAAATCTTCTTCCTTAGATGCCAGACGCAGACAAAAATCAAATGACAAAGTTCACTAGTAAATGACTGTGAACATTGTCATGGCACAAATAAACCATCCACTTGCCTCTATGACACTATCACAACGGGATTCGCAATCTAGTCAATCCTGGAGCACAGAAGCCTGACCCCCACCATGTCTACAAATTAACGCTACCGAGTCTTGTGGCGTGGTGATCTCATTTCGCTATATATAGCCTTCCGAGGATTTGATTTCGGCAACAGCTGTAGCACCGGTTGCAAGGCTCCACTATATGTCAGTGAACTCATGCAGAACTTCCTCACCTACCACATCTCTGGATGGTCCTCCATTAATAACCCATTCTTCCTTCGTCGTTAAGCGAGCCGCACCAAGGAAGACTTGGCGAAGTAAGCACTGGGAACGTGTGCGGTGCGACAATGCGTCACCAAAACATTTTGATCGAGCGCATGATTTTGATCGTCGGTCCAAACTGGTTGTCTTCGAATTGCAGTGCAGCATGTCTTGGATCACGCGAGGATACTCCCGTGGCCTCTTGCATCGATGCATAAGCTCTCGTTCAAGCGGTATCTCCTAGAAACAACCATCTTTATTAGAAGAGATTAGTAATATCATTGGCAAACTTCAACTCAGCTGATTTGACGTGCTATTTGACTTGCTAGTTGTCAGTCGCAAGTGACCAACGATTATTGCCTCCTACCGACGCCGTCTCTTGCTCAGACGGAGTTCCGAGCCCGACGCAGAACAGCTCCTTCTCAAGCTACCAACCTATCACAAGGTGGCACCCAACTTTGATCATGCGCAACTCGCCTGAAGGATTCAAAGAATACCTATCAGCACCCGCACATCAACAACATAAGAAGCATACTCCATCAAACCAGTTGTTGCAAATCGTGTGTAAGAGCAACTAACTCTCGGCATCAATACGAGCGGTTGTCGCAAGGGTGAATCAATTATGCAAATGGAACAAATACATGTGGAACATATTTGAGGCACAGACCAGCGCTTCTTGCCTTCCCGCGAACTAACGCATAAACATCTTTTGTCGCGGATATTACCATCACTTCCTTCGGATTTGAATTAGGATGAGCTATCCCAGTGTGGCAGTTCTTGATATCCGCCGGCAGGAAGGATCTGGCCCTGATTGGCGTCGGGGTATGGAACGTAACTGGGCTGGGGTGAGAGGGGCACATTGCCTGGGGAATATCCGCCGGAAGGAAGTAGAGTGTTCTCTAAAGCAGGCGAACCGGGAGCATATGATATTAAGTTTTACCGCCGGGACCTGCACCACAGGCAAGGCTAGGGTCGGGGAAGGACCAGAGGCCTCACTTGCTGCAGCGATGGAAGACGTCCAGATTCCCTTTCCACGGATGGCTTAGATGACCGTACACAAAACGATGGTATCGTAGAGGAAAGCTAAAAGAAGACTACTTCAGCAAACGGCAATTAATTATTCTTACACTAGAGACGTACCAAAGAAGATGATAAATGCAGCTGCCTCCGCTACAGTAACCTCATAAAAATTTAGTTAGTCGTGAGATCTAGTAATCAGTATTAATAGGTGGAAATAGTCGGTCACAGCTACCAAAGACTCACAGCCAGTGTAAATGTATTTCAAGAAAATATTCGGCCCAGCCCGCAGCATCAACAGCGGTACCAACCCACACCGCTCAGAGGACGACTAGGAAACAATCAGCTAACAAGGAAGCTGTCATAACATTTGATGCACAGAGCCAACCGATTAAATGCAACCACGGATGTGAAGATTCCGCGGCGCACGCGACCCAAAAGTGAGACTGTCAGTTGCGAGCCCAAATGCGATAAAGCTCCAGTTGACATTTTGATATCCGCGACAACCGACTGATGCGGGCACAGACGCCAACGATCACAAGAGCCAACACTGAGCTAATGGCTATAAAACACGGTTAGGTTTAATTCAAGGTCCGTCACATGTTAAAATAGTACAACCACTCACAAAGGATGATGGCACGGAATCAAGCTAAGGACAGGCGGGTGAGAGGAACGAGACACTGAACGTGAAGAGATGACGAAAGCATTTATGTCTTGACATTATGTATGATTGACATCGCTTGACATAGGACTGATTGATCAGAAGTAATAAATTGAGCCCTAGTTTTACAACACACATGAAGTAAGTTACCGCCTTATCAAAACACACGATGCCGAAACCATGAAAATACGTGTTCAAGTGACCACTCACAAGTCGTGCAATAAGACATAAATGGGGTCAGAAAAATGGTGAGATAAACTCCAATGGGGTATAAGCACAGCATCAACGCGTTGGTGATTGTGCGCCTTGAAGATACACCAAGGACTCCGACGAATTGCATCGAGGCGACGTCATCATCGCTCGGGGTTTCGGGGTTCACAATAATAAATAGAGTCGACAAATCGCACTATAAAATGCTCTTGACAACCTTAGACTCGGCACCAAAAAAAATTCAGTCATACCAAAAAGGATAAAAGAGACAAGCACAAACATATGCGTGCTAGCGTGCGGTAGGACGCAAGCTGGCTCCTTGGAGACCATTATCATGCTGAGCCGAGATCTCACAACGAGGCCTTTATTTAAAGACGCTAAGCACACAAATCGGACAGTTGGGCGCTTACAAAGCAATTATATCGGCATTCCTCTGACGCTATACGTCATGCTTTTTGAAGTCTCTAAACTGGTCAACGAGGATCGACAAGGATCCACAGGGTTTTGCGATAAAGCCAGGAACCCCATTGACTTCCATCTTTGCGCCTCCAGCCAACCACGCTACGCCCACACGGTCCCTAGAAGCAACGGACAGTTTAAATGCACCGTTTGATGAGAAAGTCGCGTTTATGGCATGTCCAAGACACGCGGCAGACAGGCAGGCAGTTGTTGTCAACAGAGTAACCTTCTAACCAGAAAGGTAAAAATTCCCATTCAGAGGAAGTAGTCCGCAGGAGGTCTTTTTGCTGGGATAGAACGTACATCCTAATGACACGAGATGATCAGATCACAGCGCTGGATGAAATGCAACATTTCATCCCCGCATATCGCCTTTTGGGGGAGATCAAATGCAAGGAACTTACCGAGGGTGCATGGTGGAAAACTTTGTATTCTTGAGCAAGGCGTTCATCTAACTCGAGAATCGAAGCCACATTACCACACCTGTCATAAAACACGATAGGTTAGGAAAGCCGAGACCAATGCAGGGTATCCATTCGATCACTCACCGATAACAGTAATTTGGTGCACTCCACACCGTCACTATCATGTTGTCGAACATGAGCTTATATCCTTCCATGGCTAGTTGATGGGCCCGCGCGATGAGGTCAATAGAGTTGTGGTGAGCAAAGGTTTTAGTAATGTCGGCGCCGAAAAGAAAACCAGCGCCCCGCGGAGATAGGCCCCATCCAGTTATCTCTGTTCAAAAGAGAGACATATTATATCGCCATTGACCATGCTCCCAAAAGACTTAAGGAGTTACGCACCGTCTGGGTCGGACCAAAGGAGGTCACACATTGGACCATCATGAGGGACTTCCTGTTTTCGATCAATAGCGCGTATCTAATAGCAGTTAAGAACGCGTGCGCAAAACACGGAGTAATTAAGCATAGTAAACGCACCTGATCAATCGCCTGCAGGTTCGGGCTGAGTCCGCCATGGACACAGAAAACTCTACCGTCCACGATCGCGCCTAACGCAAGATAGTCAAACACCTCGCAACACCATCTCCACACGTTGGTACTGCCATATTTTCTCTGACATTCATCATAGAACCCATACACCTGTGTGATCTGTCGTGACTCGTGGTTGCCCCGGATCAACGTGATTCGTTCTGGATAGCGGACTTTGAGGGCCAGGAGGAGTAGAAACGTTTCGACACTGTAGAAGCCGCGATCCACGAAATCACCTGTGACAACGGGACATTAAAGCATCAGACAACCGATTGAAACGCACCAGGACGCTATGCTTACCCATGAAAAGGTAGTTCGTCTCCGGGCAAAACCCGCCTACCTTAAATAATTCCATAAGATCAAAAAACTGCCCATGGATATCGCCGCATATCTTAATCAGAACGCAGAATAAGTATTATCCTAGGGAAGGATTGAGTTGAATTGTGTTCACCGTCACGGGAGAGTCCACGGCTTGAACATTTGCTTCTTCAATTAGGATCTCACGGGCCTTGAAGCAAAGCCGTTTGACCTGTTCCTCGGATATGGGTTCACATCGTGTGAGCTGGTCTATTTGCCTGTAAGATCAACGCGCGAGAAGTACGCAGCGGCCGGACGTGTTTCGTGCGCATTGGATAACGCAATGCACAGAAGCCGGTTTTTGATCGCCAATTACACGTTGTTGCGGTACTTTGAGAACAAGCTGTGACGAAAAATGTGAATTCTCACCTGTCGAGATCACTGGGCATTGCAACCTATCTGATAGACCGTCGACTCGGATGATGCCTTGGACAACAAGTTGTAGTACGTGTGCACCGTGGAAACAACGTCACATTAAGGCACGGTACCGCCTTAGTACTGCCACGTCAGATTGGCTCGGAATCCACGATGCAATTCTTATGAACAACATAATGTACAAAGTATGTATATGCAGGTTAGACACGTAGGTATATGGTAGGTTGTGCAGTAGCGATGTAATACCAAGTAGCGTAACAGCTGCAGTGTAGAGATAGCAGGAAATGCACGATAGTAATCCATACACAACAGAGACATCGACGGATGAGAAAAAAATCCGGTTACGAGGCAGCTATAAAATACGAGATTCACAACAGCAAACAGGAAACAAAGGGTCAGTGTTATACATAGCCTGTCGAGGGACGCGGTCGCAGAGCGTTATCTGCCTTCCAAGCGCCTTGGCCCAGGCCGACGTGCGGAGTGTGATAAGGATATGAACTCTGCACCTGGGAATGATGCATGTATGACAGCGATGCGGGCGGTGTTATTGAATGGTGCATTTGAGGAATCCGGATGTCCCCGCGAAGTACCCTCTCATCCTGAATCGGCGCTAGGACTGGTGGCGGCGAATCATATCTTGGTATGCTCGAATGATGCGACATGAGAGTGTGACCATATGATCCATGAACGACGCTGTTTTGTGTGCTCATATAGTTACTGGAATGATGATCAGAGACAGGATCCAATATCCCAGAACCGTTTTGGTAGGATGCAACCTCATGCGAGTCATCTCGGTAGGCTGAGTAGTTGGGTGTAGATAGCTGAGAGTGTGGAGAGACAGAATGCGGAGATTCCGGTGATGGTGTGCTGACTGCCTGATAATGTGTAGGATAAGAGTGTGGATGCGAGATGTGCGAGATCGAGAGACGAGATGATACAGACGAAAGGTGGGCGGATGACTGCGGAGAGCCATCATGAACATTTTCCATGGGTGATTGATGAAGAGAGGAAGAATGAATACGCGACATGGATGGCTTCTCTCCGTATGCCTGAGAATAGTCGTATGAGGGATCATGCACAGCGTGGCCACTGGAAGGCTGAGAAACAGCGGCCGTGACGTAGCCGTAATTAGCTTGCGAGGACTCGTCATAACTTGGTGTGCTGTCACCATAATGGACTGGATTGGTGATGAGTGGAGATGCGACTTGACCATTGGACATTGCTTGGGAATGTTGGTTGATCATTGATGGGAATGAGTTCTCGGGAGTGTCGGCGATCTACTGGATACACTTCCAGAATGCAGGCTATCAGAATATGGAGGTATAGGGAAAGCTTGCACCAAAGGTGGGGGCGAGTCGGGGCCGGAGGGATGGCGTGTTCGAGTGCCGGTGGAGGAGAGGGAGTGTCCGACGAATGGCGTTCAGAGGAAATCAATGAGGATGCTGTTCGGCTATTTTTTGTGCCAGAACCGCTAATGCCCACGGCACGGGCGATCGCAGCACGCGTTGCGGAGCTTGAGCTCCGTCGTGAGCCAGGAGAGAGATGAATGCGGTAACTGTAGAAGAAGAAGAAAACGAAGCTCAGTTGCTGGCCATGAATTGCGGCGATAAAATATGTTGAATAGATGATTGTGATAAGTTATTCAAGAGAATGAAAATGGAACAGATGCTGTGTGGCACCGATAGTACCACGGGAATAGATATAGCGGCCGGCGATAAAGAATAGAAGTATACTCACTGTTGCTGTAAATTGTCTTGCCTTGAACAACGTGTTTCGCATCCAGGAAAAGGACACTTGTGATTGCGTTCACCTGTGTGAACACGGAGGTGTCGGGCGAGGTGGCCACTGGTAGTAAAGCCACGGTCGCACGTCGTACAAACGTGCTTTTTCTTTCCGTTAGCGGCACCAGAAGATTGGGGGGAGTGAGAAAGAGAAGAAGGTGCTGTTGGTGACTGCGGGGAATGACCAGCAGACTGACTAGAATCTGATAGATACTGTACAGAAGAGTATTGAGTAGAATAGATAGCAGAATCGTGCTTTGTTGAAGTATGGCGGGGCATATGGACAAAGCAGTAAATTGCAGGGGTGAAGAAGAGACGGAAGGATAGGATTGTACGGATTGCGGAGGAACTGGAGAACAGGCTTTTGAGGAGAAGAAGTGTCGAGGCAGTGACGCCCAAGTGGAAAATACGTAAATAAGTGCGGTCGCACCAAATAAATGTCTTATATTTGTTATATTGATAGAATCCAAGGAGAACCTCAATTTTATTTCAATTGAGGGCTACGTTTAGACTTTGGAACTGTCAATTTCGTAACATACAGTTGTTGATAATCACTTGCCGTTTCTTCCGGAAGCGTACCAAAAAGAGAATATTAATTTCGGAGCGGATGCAGTTTGGGGTGAAAAACTTCCGAAGGTCACACTCAGAACCACCTCAGCGCATGATCACCGTCGAGGAAGACTCATTAATATATAAGAGAGGCTTCTATAAGATATACAACCTACCTGCACTGGATTGTCCTCGATGCTTGCATGCCTGAGGAAACATTTTTGTACGTCTTCCTTTTGATGAGTCTATACTAAGGTTGAGTTCTGCCAGATCTGATAGTAAGAGCGTGGAATAGACGCCTTGGACTGACATTTCTTCCTCGCCCACGTGAGATAAGTTTCAATTGACCAATCGGCAACGGACCAATCCCGCACACTCCCCGTCTCATTCTTCAGGCACAGTTCTCTTTTCGGGACCGTCCAGACCATCCATTTGCGGTTTCGATCGCGATCAACTAAAGAAGTTGTTCTCGTCATTCAACACACGGTAATCGGCTGAATACTTACGCCCACTGGCAGAACGATGAGCGGATGTCGCTCTTCGTTGCCAGCTTGCACCCTCACCATGGATACTATTGTATAATCCTCTCTCCACAAAATGTCTTTCAAAGTTTTCCTATAAATAACTTGTCAATCATTGAAAACAAGGTCGCCGTCCTATTAAT
>JABCPU010001030.1:0-18180 GCA_016800925.1 Suillus spraguei
TGGCAGGGTGCAGGGGTGCAGGTGCAGGTGCAGGTGCAGGTGAAGATATGGGAATGGCATTGTTGATGGTCTTGTCAAGAATGTCACTGATATGGTTTATGGCACCTTGCATGCCAATGACTGCTGTGGCAGGTATGCTAATCATGATTTTTTTGCTGGGGGAGGTTCTGATATCAATGTAGTAGATGCCATAGCACCTGTTAATGATGGATGAGTTGATGTATGGGACATTGCATCCATATCAGCTAAGGCATCATTATGTGTGCATTTTCCACATCAGGAAATTCACACATTCCTTGACGTGCCCTTATGCGGACTTATTTACACTTAACTGCCTTGGTGAAATTGAATCTACTTGTCCAAAATTTCAATGTGAATGAATTCAGAAAAAAAAAGTTGAGATATATTAATATACATGTTTTATTGTATTTCGCACTCAAAAAATATAAGATATGCCAGGTGAATGATGTGAGAGAGAGCAAACAAGTTTTGAGATAAGTGAGTTAAGCTGATTAAGCATGTTAAGGAATGTGTGAATTTCCTGATGCAGTGCTGATACTAAATGTATGGGTGGAAGGAGCCACAATGGGAAGACAAGGGGCAGTAAAGTTGATGGCAGAAGTAACAGGATGAGCACTAGAACAGGCAGCTGAGATGATGACAGTGGCAGCAGCAGTAATGATATCTTCAACTTCAGGCTCAACATCCTCATCAGGCAGTACTGGAGCTGCAGCAACAGCTGGAGTAATTGCATTGTTCCCTTGAGCGCCAGTACCATTTGGTAAATTTTCAGCCACCATGTCATAGAATATCCACCTGCTATTAGCAAATTGCCACAATGAGCTCTGAGATGTCTGTTTAAAGTGTTGAAATAGGATAAGTCTGTTAGGACAATGGGATGTACACTTTAACACATTGGCTGCAATTGCTACGATGAAATGAGCGAAAAACAAATTTCCCCTTGATCATAACCACAACGCTATGATTGTGATCTAAAACACTGATTGGCATATAGACGCAACATAGGCGTGATATAAACTTTAGCACGAGGAACGAATGACACGTTCAAACTCCGCTACGTTGAATTGATTATGTAATTTTACCTGAATTGATTGTGCCTTGTGTTCGGGCTTTGACTACAGTTTTGGGGGTTGCTTTGTAGATGCTCGCCGTGCATCCTGCTCGTTGACAATCACGTCGACTAGATCAAGGCAATTGCTTCATGTCCGGACTCAAAAATTCGCCCTTTGGCAAGCGACTACGTGCGACACATCAGGACAACGAAGAAGACGGTCCACGAAGAAATCGACAGCGGGTTAACCCAATTTTCTATACCGCCACATCGTCGACAACAAAGGACGCGACGCCTGAATCCCCTATCACGACACGCGATATGTACGGGGACAGATTTGTGCCTTCTCGGGATGCTGGGGATATGCGGACAAGCTATCACTTGATGGATGAAAGCGGTCCTTCAACACCTTCAAAATCTAGAATTATACCAACAGAATCAGATGCGTTGAAGGGTCAGTCACTTCTGTGGTACTTTAGATGACTAACTGATCAAACCAACAGAACAAGCAAACGCGATATTTACATCCATCCTCCACACAGAAGTAACCCCCCCTTCTCCACGTCGACCCGCCTCCCCCCAACGACCTACGACATCTTCAAGTGCAACAACAACCCTTCCACCTAGTACACCCACCCGCAAACGCATATTCCATTACACCTCGCCCGCAACATCAGCAAACCCCAGCACACCCACCCGAAGACTCGACACTCCAACAGACGAAGCCTACTCCATGAGTCCCGTCCGCGCAGAATCCCGTCAACTCCTCGAGTCCCCCCGCAGACAACTCCGCAGTGTCTGCAAAACGCCCTATCGCGTTCTTGACGCACCAGACCTCGCAGATGATTTTTACCTCAATCTCGTAGATTGGAGCAATACGAATGTGCTCGGTGTTGGACTAGGAAGCTGTGTGTACCTATGGACAGCACATAACGCAGCAGTTTCAAAACTATGCGATTTAGCAGGTTCAAATGATACCGTCAGTTCGGTCTCATGGGTCCAAAAGGTATGTATATCTCGCTTTTTAATTGATTGCTCTCAAATCGACGCCTTGATAGGGCACGTTGCTCGCTATCGGAACTCTCTCGGGTAGAATGCACATCTATGACGCTAATACACTCCAAGTACAACGTTCATATAATAATGCCCACACTCAACGCATCGGCGCTCTCGCCTGGAATTCGCACATCCTTTCGTCAGGCTCGCGAGACCGTATGGTGCATCATCGAGACGTGCGAGAAGCCACTCACCGTCCGTTCAAGCGTTGTACGGGGCACAGACAGGAAGTGTGTGGCTTGAAGTGGGCTCGGGATGGCGGGCCGCTGGCAAGTGGGGGGAACGACAACAAAGTGTGTATATGGGATCTGCGAGGTTCGAAACGTGCTTCTGTTGCTGGAAGTTCAACGTCAGGATCAGGAAGCGTGGAAGACACAGGAGGAAGCGGAAGTGGAGATGTACCGCTATGGAAATTCCACGAGCATACAGCAGCAGTCAAAGCACTTGCCTGGGATCCACACGTGAGTGGGGTGTTGGCGACTGGAGGAGGGACGCAGGATAAACATATTCGGTTTTGGAATACGTTTAATGGGACGATGCTTAGTGAACTTGATACTGGGAGTCAGGTGTGTTCTTCCTTTCTCTACTCACATTCCCCTACCCGTTCTCATTCTTTCTGTTCTAAACCTCAACCGAAACAGGTCTGCAACCTAATATGGTCCTTAACCTCCCATGAACTCGTCAGCACCCACGGCTTCAGCAGTACCACAGCCCAAAACCAAATCTGTATCTGGAAATACCCGACATTGAATATGGTAGCGTCTTTGACGGGGCACACACATCGGGTTTTGTATCTGGCTATGAGTCCTGATGGTTGGTCGAAATATCCAATGACGCTGGGGATGAGATGCTGATATCTAACTTAAATTCCTAGGTGAGACCATCGTGACGGGTGCTGGGGATGAGACGCTTAGGTTTTGGAATGCATTTCCGAAGAAGGAGGGTGGGGAGAAGAGAGAGACAAGGTTGGATTATGGGAGGCTCATTAGATGATCTCGCTACTCGAGGCTATTGGGAGATCCCGAACTACGCATGGCAGTTTCCCGAACCACGCATGGCGGATTCCCAAACTATGCATCACATCCAGGGAACTCGGTGGACGTTGCACAATACGTCTGCGTAGACACTGCACAGGGCGTCTGTCGTGGACGCTGCACTCCCGACGTCACGCTCTCATTTATACACTATATCCGCAAGCTAACATTGCACCACATCATGACATATGACTACCAAATCACGCCACCACTCACTCAGTCGAACCAAACCACATCAAATCAACTACCTCAATTACCCAAACTAACGTCTACTTGGCTTGCTCAGTGCATATATGCACCCAGCCGATCTATTTTGCATGCTCAGCGCACATGCCAAGCTCACATCCACATCCATGTGTCCTTTGTTTGTATGTTGTATGTTGTTTCCGATTTCGATTCCTCGCTCGAGTCCAACTTCGTTTTTCGTCCTTTCGTATCTGTGAACTCACTCTTCCGTCATGTTTTGTCTTGTAAGTCACTGTTGTCTTGGTGAATGACACATACTCACCCATTTTTTGTCGCTAGCGTCCGATTCAATGCTTCTTGTAGGGCTATCTGTTTGCTTTTTTCGTTTCGTTTGTTTTTAGCTATGCTATGGGCATGTCATCGTTTCCTCTTTTTTTCGCTTTGTACTCGGAGTTTTATGATGCATCGATGACGATGAACTATTCAGCTAACTCGGTTGAACTCACTAAGGTGGTTCATGCTTGTCTGATACTTGTACGTGAGGGTACCGTAAACTTTCGGCTCGTCGTAAGATAACCCTTACAATGGATGACAATGCTGTGTGTGACTCACCCTGCCGCGGGCGTGCCACATCGCCACAGGCTCATTTCATAAGAAGACTCCATCAATCAGTAAGCAGCGCTTATTTTCCACCACGACCAAAACGCTTCTTATCACCCACCAACGAAATCTTTGAAACACACTCCCGAGTCCCCAGTACAGAACTTATTAAGATATGGCATATCATTCAGCTGTACGTGCTTTTGCGATCTATGAATCTGACTTGAACGTTGATGCTATGGGTGTTTGCCTATTGTAGTATGGTGGGTATGGAGGACCTGGAGCTGGGGGGTTTGGTGCTCCGAGTCGAGGTATGGCCCCTGGAGGTCCTCCGCCTGGTGCTGATTCTCAGTGAGTTGTCGTTCATTCCCATTCTCATTCTCAGCCTTTCATCCTTATCATGATCAATTTCAAACACTCCATCACCATCCCCAGCGTCATCTGTGTTCTTGACTGATTGATACGATAGGCTATGGTCGTGGTTTGCTGCTGTTGATACGAACCGATCGGGTATGATCTCTGCTACTGAGCTTGGTGCGTCTGTTCTGAGTGAGATAAGCGTTTGTATTGATTATCGGGATCGTTGGTGATTAGAGAGAGCGTTGATCAACGGGGATTGGAGTCGTGAGTTTTCGCTTTTGAGTTTTTAGGTTGGGATAAGAGTTGATAGCGATGGTTGTAGCATTTGATTTGGACACTGTGAAGCTGTTGATGAGCATGTTTGTGAGTCTCTTCTTTCTTATCGTGCTTTTTGGTCGATTGTTTATCGATTGTGATAGGACGTTGATCGGAGCGGAACGATCGGGTTTAACGAAGTACCGTTTTCTTAATTTATTTCATCTTCTTAGCGATCTAAACAAGATTAGTTCTGTGGACTCTGGAAATATATCAAGGTACGTACACGCGCCTAGCTTCATCCACACAGCTCACCAAAAACGACCAATAGGACTGGCAGAACGTGTTCCGCCACTTTGACAGAGACCGCTCCGGCACCATCGACCGCAACGAGCTTCGTGAGGCCCTCCGTCAATTCGGGTTCAACTTGAGCCCACCCCTAATCGAGCTCGTCCAAACCAAATACGGTATGTCATCCATGTCTCTGTCGAGTTGCTATCTCACAACGACTGCAAAACAACGCTAATACAAGACATGAAAGCTTCCAACGTTTCTAGTGCCTATGGTCCTACTCCTGGTATCACTTTCGACCGCTTCGTTCGCGCTTGTGTGGTTATCAAGCAGTTGACCGGGGCGTTCCAGGGTCTTGATACGGATAATGATGGATGGGTGCAGATTAATTATGATCAGTTTATGCAGACTGTTTTGATGCTGCCTTGAAGCGGTTTTGGGGAGGTGAACGTGTACTTTTAGTTTGTTGGTGATAGCGACTGAATTATGTATGTAAGATATCTTTTTATTCACGCGGGTGGAGTCAAGTTGGGTATGAGAGCATCGGCCAGATGAGGCGATTAGGTTGGCAGGTGCCATAGGAGGTATCTGTACCCACAAACTGATATGTTCAAGCTAGTGCTCGATATCAAACCAAGATGATCGTAATGAATGCTGGATCGTTCTGGGTGGCATACTACAGGACATGCCACTTCGCTAAGTTCGGAAGGCTCCCAGCAGCGAACGGCAAAAATATAGCTGTGGTGGCTGTCGATTCTCGACATGATCCTGGCGTGCGAGCTTGATTAGAACAGTGACAGCAACCACTAACGCAACTTCTTTTCTTTGCCTTCTAGCATCTTTCATTCTTCAGAAATTGGATTTCAAATTGGCTACGACGGTAGATACGGGTTTGGATTGACTATGGCCAGCGAGCTCTAAGTTTGACACAGTTTGGATTATCTTGTACAGTGAAGCGATTTTCGTACTCTCATCGAGAGTTACACACAATCGCAGGGCCAGGCAGAACCTGCTACCTTTTTTCGGGAGGAAACTGATAAACCTTACGTTGACATAAATCCGCTAGGGAGTGGAATGTTGAGTGATCGGTGACCTTGAGTATATAATCGATCAGCGACGAAGTATTTGCCTTGACACCTAGCCACAATTTTGCACATACACTGTGCGTACGTCCGCCCAGATCCAGATCATGATTCAACTATGAGATTCACTTCATTGTCATATCTGCCGCACCTGTTGCATCTGACGATCTTGATGTAACACCTAGCATGAACCTACCCTGAAACTCTGCTAGTGAGTCACCTTTTGCGGGCCTACTTACGTGCACGTGAGACTCACCACGTACTTCCGGTTATCCACAGATTCAGTGCTGTGCTCAACGGCATCAAAATTTACAACAACCAGGACGATTTCGCTTATCCCTGCGGACCTGAAGGGAAATTATATCATACACGCCATGTCTCAGTTACGATTTGCTGTATCGTGAACGCTGATAAGGATAGCCTAAGAACGACATCCGGTGGTGAACCAGGAACCTATCCTTTCCCTGCTGCCTTTCGAGTCCAAGAGTTAATGTTGAGGGCGTGAAAGGAGCATAGGGCCTTAGTGCCGATGTGAACACGATATATGTTCAACCTACATTGAATTCGAGTTATGCTGAACTCGTCGTGCAGAAGATTGGAAGGGCCTTGCCGGGGATACTCCGACTGGGCCGAATTTTGACATCGGAACGCCAGTGTAACATGGTCAGACCGCCGCCCGCATAACCGTTACACCAAAAGGTGAAATACTGAAAGCTTAGCTTTCAGCATCAGCGGCGGTATATGTACTGATTATGGGAACTCAGGTAAGCCAGCGTGCTTACACCCTCCCGTTTCGGATAGATTCCCACGCCAAACCACAGTGCTCAGCGATTGGGAGCAGGACTGGTGGGGGGACAAAAAGATCTGATAACGTGGGAGGGTGTAAGCACGCTGGCTTACCTGAGTTCCCATAATCAGTACATATACCGCCGCTGATGCTGAAAGCTAAGCTTTCAGTATTTCACCTTTTATGCGGGCGGCGGTGGTCTGACCATGTTACAGCCAGGTGCCTTTCCTCGCAGACAACTTGCATGACTCCAGACCCAGTTCTCAGATCGCGAACACTAGTGCTCAACCTACTTCGCATCCAACTTGTTCTGCAATTAATCGCATGTCTCCGTCAAATAAAATTTCTTGTAAAAGGTATCATGAAAAATTGTGACAACGCCGCATCCACGCCGCAGCCACATCGTAAGTTCTTGCTTACAAAATCATCATCTTCACCTCCGTCTCACTCTCACCATGCATATGGACGAGAAAGCTAAACAGTAGGAATCACATAATCTCTGCTTCTAGTTGGTCGGCCTCAACATGCAACAACTAGCAGAAGATATATTCTGTAGTTTCTATCTCCTTGAGTCTCCACTCCTACCCAAACAAAGTCTAACCCGTCCCTTTCAAATATTAGCAAGTACGAGGCTCGGGTGACCACTGTACTTTTGAAGAGAGTTGTCCCACCGTGAGTTCTCGTTCCTTATCTACCTCCGCAACTAAGCTTATAACAAGGGTTACAGATTGGTAAGTAATGGCATCACTGGTAACTTAGACTCTTTATCGGAATGCACCAGTCCATGTATCATATCCGTCGTTAACATACTGAAGACCGCACATGGCCCCGATGTCCCAATGGTGTGTCTAGATACTTGACCGGTGCCACTGTCTTGCTCAAGGCGAAGCAGCAGCTTGACGACTGCGGTCTTGCTTTGGTAGTACTATGCATGATTTCAATGGCAGACTCGAAGTAGCTGTGGTGGTGCCGACTAATATGGCTTGGAGGTTGCCGTCCCCCGGAACTTTGAAATTCTCTTCCGTTTTAGAATTCCTCTCGTCCGAACGTGTTACCATCTGTTGTCACCCCGCGAGTCTTTCAAACACGAGCTCAATCTCAGGCTGCGGTAGTCATCAGAGACAGCTGGTCTGGGCAATAACCTTGTCAGTGAGTCAGATTAATGATTTGCATTGGCTGCCGATTATTGGTTAGCTGACTCTACACTACACCGTTGATTTAAGTCAGCGACTCTTGGCGAGTAGTATTCCTTTCCTTCGTTCACTTCCAATATTCTATCCAATTGCATTATAGACAAATCGTCCAACACAAATATATCATGTCTGACTCGGCCGCCGCCATTCTCGCCTTGTCCGCCACGCAGCAGCTGTCGCCGTCTTCGGATGTCCACATGGACATATATCTTGGACTGCAATAAAACCTTGGAACATCCTTCATAGTCCTACTTTCTGCCATCAGCGGCATCAATGAAGCACGTTTAGAACAAGCGCTCGCAGAGGAAGGTCGCTCAGACGCCTGGTTGCCTGCTCGAAAGCGTGCTCGTGTTTCCTGGGATTCAGGAATTTTCTCACACTGCTGCCCTTCTTGACGGACATCGACATCGACTGGAGTACTCGTTTTCGATGTGCCCTCCCGTACCTTATCTTTCTACACTTGTGCATCCTGGTTGCCGAGATGCGTTTGCGGGTGCTCCTGGGCTTTCCTGATTCGTTGCTGCAGGTAAGCGTATAGCCATTTTTGAATTATCTTTTAATTTCAAACTTTTTCGCAGGAACGCTGTTGGGGAAAAATGACATGTATCACATTCTTTTTCTTCCTAGCCTTGCCTAGATACCTCCTGCTAGCGGCATTGACGTCCTTCGAGTCAGCTCTGCTGGTCGGGTTATTGTCTTCAGGTAGCTTGTTCTTCAGACTTTTAGCCGTCGTGTTTTTGTTGGAACCGAATTTTTCCTGTTTCGCTCCACGTTAATTTTTAGTTGCGAGACACCAGAGAGTGTGCTGGCATAGATTACGATAGGATGTTCATTCTTCAGACAATAGTGAATGTGATGCGCGTTGAGGGAAGATTGAATTTGGTAGCTCGCGATCGCAGAGTCAATGCATAATTCTAAAAGATTGGAGCTCAGACATATCTCGACGCATGACTTATACTGTCGGTTCCCACATGCGTTATTAGTTACTCTAGTTGCGTATTATCTAGAATCTTGTGCTGTTCGGCTTGACTTATCCTCACACGTCAGTCACATCACGTGAGGTTGGTCGAAATATGCCGCCCCTACCTTAACTGGCAGGCCTCGAACAATGATAGTGCTCAACCTCCTTCACATCTAATTTATGTTGCATTTAGTCGCATGTCTCTTCGTCAAACAAAATTTCTGGCAAAGGGTATCATGAAAATTTATGACAACACCGCATCCACGCCGCAGCTGCATCGACGCGCATAAGTTCCTGCTTACAGCGACCTCGCCTTTACCTCCATCTCACTCTCACCATGCCTTTGGCAAGAAAATATAAACAGTAGAGACCATATAATCTCTCCTTCTAGTTGGTCATTGTTAATATGCGACAGGCAGAAGACATTCTGTGGTTTATATCTCCTTCAGGCTCCACTCTTGTCCAACAAGTTCTAACCCATCCTTTTCAAACACTAGCAAGTATGAAGCTTATATGGGAGGTTACAGATTGACCTGAGTTAATCACAACCTAGTAGTAGGAGAACAAAACTTGCAACTATATCGTTGGAAATTGTCCTCTTGAAAGGTCAGCTTACTCGTCTATCCAGCACTTACACTGTACCTGCATCGTTATATCTTCTGTTGGCAGGATTGTCTCTGCAGAAAATCACCGGTAACGTTCAAGCCTCGATCAAAAACGACATCGATGCTGAACTACATTCTTAAGCTGTCTAATTTTGCCCTGGATTTCTTATCGAAATACGCCAGTCCATATGTCATACATGTCGTTAACAGTTGTCTTTGTCTAATACTGAAGTCCGATCATGTTTGACTCGATCCCCACCATCCCCGCCTTGTCCGCAATGCAGCAGCTGTGGCCGTCCTCGGATATCGAAACCACTCATGGCAGTGTTGATACATGGTTGGCTGATGGGAGGGCACCTCTACTCGAGAACGACAATGCTCGTGGTCCGCAGCATTACAATTCGCCAGTAGTTCGCTGTGGGTGCCTTGACATATTCATATTTACAACATAAACCTGACATTTCCATATCCCTCCTTTCTGCTATCGGCGGCATCAATGAAGCACGCTTAGAACGAGCGCTCGCAGAGGAGACAGACTGGATAGAGCTGAGAGCACATATTGTGGACATACTCGGACTCATGGTTAGCTGCTCGGAACCTTTCTTGGGTTTGTTTGGACTCCTATCTCTTGTTGGGCCCAATGCGCAGAGACCTAATGTATACACTTCAGTAGATCCGATACGAATATGTGTTGTTGTTGTGTTGCTATTCAGCAATAAGTAAAAATTGTGCATTTCCCGTCGAATGATAGTATGGCAAAATGAAATAAAAGCAATTCAAAAATGCCAACAATCAAAATCCCAGTCAGACCTAAGCTCGAAGCGGCCTTATCTACTGACTTCCCTTTGCAGTACGGCAACCGTATCCGTCGACGTTCGCCATATAAACCGTCTATTACAGTAACGGTGTGCAGCCCTAATCAATTGTCTTGACACTCTGTAGACTCAAATCAAAATGCCAGCACAATAACACAAAGCGCGACGGTTGAAAACCTTCCCAAAAACGGACGATAGTTCAGCAGCAAGTCACATCACCCATGAAAGCTCAGAGCACTCACACAAAAGGTCCCCAGAACGAAAATGTGTCCCTCCTGTCGCTACAGTTTCATCCCCTGAATCAACCCCTCATGCAAACCTCCCAACATCAAAGAATTTTCAGGTCCGCTACAAAAACCAGCACCGATGCCACAAGCGGACTAGGAATCATGACATTGGAAATATAGGAAGCAAGCTTACATGGACGCATGTGTAAGCTGGACGCTTACTATACGCTTATCAAATCAACCATCACGTGATCTTTCCCCTTATATTCCGTCGCTTTTCGCCACCTAGAGACAGACTCGGGTCTCCTACCTACTATCACTTACTCGATTATATAACAACCAAGAATCCACGGTTTCGTCCTGTTAATTCGTCTGATCCGTTTAGTGTTCTGCACTGATCCTGCAGTGTGGTCACACTTTTTTTTAACAGAAATGGAACCCGTGATCCTTGAACCATCATAAAGAACCGTACTCTAAACCATCGGGCTTCTCGCCCGCCACCAAACCTATCAAACTGTCTTCTTCACAGAAGAAACCAACCGTTCTTAAACCTTTGACTACGCGTCAACGCGCTAGAAATCTCAGACCACGATCCCCACTGAAACAACGCATAGAATCATCCATATCTCCTCTAACACCCGAACCCTCTGATAACACACTTGCCAGACCCGCCACCCTTATAAACAAAGGTCACGATTCATCCTCATCAGACTCTGACACCGATAACACGCATATACCCTATCCCTGCGCATATAACATGATCAAAACAGCTGGAGTAGAGCAATCTGCCCCCAATAAGCCACCTAAGCTTCTAGCAGGTGAACTCACACCTGAGGTTGCATGCAATTAGAGCAACGCCTGTGAAAAATACTTCATGCACAAGGGAATTGAAGCCATGGACCAAGTAAAAATGGTTGCATCAGGAATGATGGACGCTTGACTACGTAGCTGGTACTTGACTCAACATGCCACATTGGATGCAGGAACATTCAAACAATACATCATGGCTCTGAAGGCCGCTTTGCTGGAGAGCCATTGGGACACCAAGCTCTGCAAAAGGGTCCTAGGTTTTTGCCAGCGGAGTCGCCCATTCTACGAGTGGGCTTTAGAGCTACAAAATCTAAATGCATTGTTACATGGAGAACCGATACACCTGAACAATGCCCAACTCCATTGTCAACTAGAGGCGAACGTCTGCGACGATCTAACAATCCCCATTCTCTGTGCAAACCTCGCCAATGATCTCACCCTCAGATGATGGATCGAGGAGGTTAAACATCTTGGTGACAAGCATGCGGAAGACTTCGCCGCTCATAAAAAAATTGCCAAAGATCTCCACAAATCCACTAAGCGTTTCATACCCACCAACAACAAGACCTCATCCTCTCGTCTAGGAGCCCTGACCGAGGCAGAACGCATGTTATTGATGAAACATAGAGGATGCTTCAAATGTCATAAATTCTACGTGTCGCATCAATCAAAGGACTGCACTGATGGCCCTCCTGATGCTTCAACCTACAAAACACTGACTGAAGCAGACACTGTCACAGCCAAACCAAAGTCAAGAACAGTAGCAGCCATCGCACCCGTGAAGGCTATCATACCATCAAACATAATTGACGAAGGTTCTGACTCGGAGGATGAAATGTGTGTAGCCCCCTTTGAAACCGCCCATCTTATGTGGCCCTGTCTCTTGATGGGGCCTGCCTCCGATTCTTTTGAACATATTGATGCATTGATTGACCATGGGTCACATCTAGTTCTGATTGACGAGAATGTTGTCAATAAGCTTGGACTGCGCCGGCGCAAGCTACATACAATAATTGAAGCAAACTCTGCTTTCACAAACTCTTCCTTTTCTCCTTTTTCCTTCTCTGAATATGTCCTTCTCTCTCCGTCTTCCATTAATCATGATTGGACATCATGTACGATATGCGCTGTTGTTGTGCAAGGACTTACAGTTCCACTCCTCCTCGGAGGCCCGTTCTTATCACATAATTCTCTTGTTATAGATCACAAAACTCGAACTTGTACACCAAAAGGCATGGATTACGACCTGTTAAATCCCGCGAAAATAACACCATGAGCGAATGTACACATACCATCACAACACGAGGTGCAATGACAACAAAAGACTGTAATTAACGAACTCAAACAAGTGCTCAAGAAGAAACATGTAAAGTCTGATAAGCACACATCTTCTGAAGTCCAAGACATCGCACAAGTTCTATGCCGATGCATAGATACACTTGCATTTATCAAGAAAAATAAGGAGCACCTTGATTGACTTGATAAAGAAATGCACCGAAAGTATCAGGACAGATTCCCCAATGACATCCTACATATCAATGAACTGCCTACTGATATTGTACAATGCATAATGTTGAAAGATCCAAACAAGATTATACAATGTAGATGATACAATACCCCCCAGAAGTATTGAGAAGCATGGGATGCCTTACTAACCAATACATTGCAGCAGGTCATCTACGACCCCTGATAGCCCTTTCGTGTCCCCTGCATTCCTAATTCCAAAGAAGGACCCAATGGCTCTACCACGATGGGTAAATGACTATAGAGTGCTGAATGCTAATACAGTACCTGACAACCATCCCCTGCCACGCATCGATGAAATTCTGGGCGACTGCACCAAAGGTAAAATTTTCGGGAAGATAGATATGACAAATTCTTTCTTCCAGACACGGATCCACCCAGATGATATAAAATACACCGTTGTAGCGAACAAAGTCACGCTGACCATGAAAGTGCTGTTTTACACAAGTTTCTTGTTACTGCCTACAGCGGCTACCGAGAAATCCCCTATAGCGAGCATTACCCCTTTTCGCTTTGCTGGTACTGTTTTCGCTCTGTGGATCCTTGCCCCTTACCGAATCTCGCTACTGATGTCCTCCTGTCCATTCCATTTCCATCTAAGATCCATTGGTGTGTAGCATATTCGTTTCCGCCATTACTAAAGCTATGGCAAGACTTACCTTACCTTCCGTGACACCGCTTGCTCACTGCGTGCCTCTTAGCTAAATATCTCTATCTCGCTACCGTTCTCGCTATGTATTCCAGCTGTTCACGGTACATGTTAAAAAGGACTCTTCGCACATTCTGGTACTTTTACTTTTCCCTCTATGGTACACATGGTACTTAGGAATTGTCACCACTACTGTCTCTAACGGAATAAAGTCTTTCGCCGAAGTCACTATCTCTTAAGAATTGTTTTACTGCTGCATGCACCACCGCTCTTTACTGCTTTCCCGTGCTTCACTGCTTGCACTACGTTTTCCCACGCTTCATCGCTATGCTTCACCGCTTGTTTTAATGCCAGTTTCCCACGCCTTACTGCAGTTTTACTGCACGCACTACCACAGTTTTACCGCTCACACTACCGCTACTTTACCGCTATCTTCCCGCGCTCTACCGCTACTTTACCGCTGCTTTCCCACAGAGCAGAGGTCACCGCTAGCATCTCGCTACCTCCAACGGCAGTCTTGCACCACAGGTTGGGCATTATTGAACTATATCAACTTAGCATTCCCTTTAGGGTTGAACACTCTTGCTTTGCAAGTGAAGCAGACTAGACGGAGCGCAAGACTCGCATACTAGTTTAGGCCGTGGTTCATCTACAGCCCAGGCTAGATTGTATCTTTACACTGTGATTGACACACCTAGAGGCCTACACGAATGGACCAGTATGCCCCAGGGTGGAAGAAACGCACCTGCAACACACCAATGGAGAATGTTTGTCGCTCTATGAGGGCTTATAGGTAAAATCTGTCACACTTATCTAGATGATATTATCATCTGGTCGCAAATGGTTGCCGAGCATGCACACAACGTGAAGTTGGTACTTGAGGCTCTGCAAAAAGCTGGCCTATTTTGTTCCCCCAAGAAAACATCCTTATTTTGTACTGAACTTGACTTCCTGGGTCATCATATTACAGTGTCTGGTATTGAGGCCGATGCCTCAAAGGTCAAACGAATCCTAGACTGGCCTTCCCCAAAGTGTTACGAACTGGGGTGGCTTCACCAGCGATGGTGAAAAGACACAGACGGTCTGCTGGGAAGTTCTACAATGTTCAGAAGAGGACAAAGTGAAGGTACAAGGAACGCGTTCCGAGTACTATCAAGGGTTCAGCCTCAAAGACAAGTCTAAGAGGTTCTACGAGAATAGAGACTAAGGCTAAGGAGTGCTTAGACTTAGAGACGATTCAAGATGACTTAGGTTGGAGACCTAAGCGAAGGATGTTCCAGGTAAAACCTAGTAAGATTAAAGTAAAGTATACAAGCATAATACAATGTGCTTAAATAGGTCAATATGTGCGCACGGACCAAGAGAGACGTGAGAACATAAGTGCGTATCCAAAGAAGGAAGGCAACTATAGTACAGATGTGTTGAGCATATGAGTCAGAGTCACGTTATGTAATATACAAGTAAAGGAGACAAAGAGAGAATGAATAGGGGCACGTACAACTGTAACACAAAGTGCACAAGCGACGTGCACTCTTTTCTCAGTTTGGTAAGATATCTTGACCAATTCCTACCATGCCTGGCGGACTACACGTGCATACTAACACCTCTGACAATGAAAACTTGCGAACTTGAATGGCCCGGGTGGACGATCGACCACCAAGAAGCCTTCAACGCAATCAAGAATCTTGTCATCGGAAGGGATTGTCTCACAACAATTGACCACGACAACCTCAAAAACAACAAAATCTTCGTCACTTGCGATGCCAGCGCCTGGCAAACAGGAGCAATGCTAAGCTTTGGACCAACACCACAGACTGCGCGACCAGTGGCATTTGATTCTATGCAACTACAAGAAGTGCAGCTAAACTACCCTGTACACGAGAAAGAACTATTAGCGATAGTCCGCACACTCAAAAAATGGCGTGTGGAACTCCTTGGCACCCCCTTCACTGTTTATACCAACCACAGGACACTTGAGAGCTTCATGACACAATGTGAGCTGTCATGAAGACAGGCCCATTGGCAAGAATTCTTTGGACAATACAACTTCTCCATACAGTATATTTGAGGAGAAGAGAACTCAGTGGTGGATGCACTGTCACGCCTACCACCCGAAAATGATGGTATCCCTACCTACGCATTAAAAAATGCTACATCAACCTGTCATATACCGTACATTCAGGTCCGATCCATGGACATCCAGACACCCAATCCATACATCCTAGTCCACCCATCCAATCCAGCTCACATGTCTGATCCATCCATCCACTCCAATCCATAACTAATCCATATCCATATCTGATGTAATGAACATATTGGCGCTGGCTTAAAACCCCATATTTTGACACTCGTCTCACGTCTACAGGAGTTACCACTTGTCCATGGCTGTCTTACCCCTTTAGCAGTACCGGTGGCATCCCACACTTACTGCACACCGTACCGACTGCCGCACCATGTTCCACATACCGATGTCCTTCCATGTCCTTGCCACATCCGCATAGCTCCATTTGGTGCATAGTTTGTTTTCTGTTGGTTATCACTGATTCCACGGCAAGCCTTATTACATGTTGCCTCGTGCCACAGTGCCTCGCACTATGTTTACTTACGGCGGTTACCACACTCCAGTGCTACTGATCTCACCTAGAGTATTCCGAGTACATATGAATTAGGATATAAGCACCGTGTACCCCGCATGATACAAGCACCTGATTTTACACCATTGCACATACTATAGGTCAGGATTATTGTCTAGCTCTGGATCAACCCAGTAGTGGACTTAGTCTTTGAAGTTCCCTTATTGCTCATTAATACATCACGCTCGTTCTCTGTTACCACTGGCATACCGCTGGACTTTTGACTGTTGCTTTGATTGAACTTCTCACGCACTGCTCCTTTACCGCTGAAAGTACCACGGACTTCTTTACTGTTTCCTTGCACCGCTCACAACCTTACCACTACTGCTGAGACCACCACTCCACATCGCTCGCATGATGCAACTGTTACTAACCTTATCTCAACCACGGAGGCACCGCTACACATGACGCTAGTTCTGGCAGTATCATTGCTGACCGCAGCAACTTACCACTGACCGCGACGCTTGTTTCGCACATAAGTGAGACTCGAACTTGACCATACTAATTGGCATCCCCCTTTAGGGTCGAACACTTTTGTTCTTACAAGTGAAGCAGACTAGACGGAGCGCAAGACTCACATACTAGTTTAGGCAGTGGTTTATCTACAGCCCAAGCTAGGTTGTATCTTTACACCGACTCAATCCACCCATCCAATCTGTGTTCATATCCGATCCATGTCCATATCCGATCCATGCTCATATCTGAAACTATTCCCACGCACCTGCGCGTTACTCCTTTTAGGTTAAATACCTGTGTCCGGCTTTAGGTTATCTCTGCACCTCTGGCTTTCAGTTATCTTGACTTCCATCTTGACATAGCCTCGGACTATCCTTACTTGCCTTCCGGCATGCTACCTACAGTATATAAACTTGTAGTACAACTCCTGCAGACCTCAGTCTGATTCATTGTTCCTACTTCTATATATTCCTTTGATTACTCTGTATCCTGTTATCATGTCTATATAACTCCGTTTCCGTTCTTGCACTTGGGCTCCGGCCCTTGTTGTTACGACTGGTGTGGCGTCACCAGCGACAGTGAAAAGACACTGACGGTCTGCTGGGAAGTTCTACAATGTCCAGAAGAGGACAAGGTAAAAGTACAAGGAATGCATTCCGAGTACTATCAAGGGTTCGGCCTCAAAGACAAATCTCAAGAGGTTCTTTGAGAATAGAGACTAAGACTAAGGAGTGCTTAGACTTAGAGACGATTCAAGACGACTTAGGTTGGAGACCTAAGTGAAGGATGTTCCAGGTAAAACCCAGTAAGATTAAAGTAAAGTATACAAGCGTAATACAACATGCTTAAATAGGTCAATATGTGCGCATGGATCAGGAGAGTCGCGAGAATGTAAGTGATATCCAAAGAAGGAAGGCAACTATAGTACAGATGTGTTGAGCATATGAGTCAGAGTCATGTTATGTAATGTACAAGTAATGGAGTTAAAGGGAAAATGAACAGGGGTACATACGATTGTAACATTACCCCCTTATTACATAGAAAGTCACCGACTTTCATATATCGCTATTGGCATCATAGATGGGATCATAGTCGTCATAGTTAGCAATGTCCTCGTCAGCAGCACTTCCCCCTAGCATATAAGCTGCTTCTTCGTCTGCTATGGTCCTCGCTCGTCGACCTGCCTTTCTTCGTCAATGATTAATAAGATACTGCTCCCACCTTCAGAACGCATCATAAATCCATCGTCCTTCCAAGTAAGCATAAACGGGGGCTCTCCAAGACATTGAGGACAATAGATAGATAAATGAGTAGGGGTGTGTCATAGACACATTTGGCACTGATAGTTGAGGCAATTCTTTTGCCGATGTCCGACGATGCTGCAGAATTGGCATTTCATATTTTTGTCAGTGTTAGAGGTAGACATACGTAATGGTGATGGTGAGGTAATGGGTTTGGGCTAGTGGACCTGGCACGCTTCTTCCCTTTCTGTCGTGTCATGCGTTTTAAGGTGAAGGTGTTGTCCCGCTTGAGTTGCGCTTGTTGTTTACTGATGAGTGTGTACGTGGATGCCGGGAGGTCAGG